>SAUE01000422.1:24082-42300 GCA_009724625.1 Deladenus siricidicola | reverse complement strand
GTGTGTGTGTGTGTGTGTGTGTGTGTGTGTGTGTGTGTGTGTGTGTGTGTGTGTGTGTGTGTGTGTGTGTAATTTTCCTCATTTTCCACACAGAGAGAAAGAGACAAAAAATCCAAATTTATTTTAAAGATTTTTAAAATTTCTTACAAAATTCAAGTATATATGGACATATGTACATGTGTATGTGCTTATGCTGTCGGCTTCCATTATTGATTTTCGGCTGTTATGTTTGGTGATATACTTTTTTTAAACAATAAAATAAATACGTATGTTTACGCAATGATACATCCCGAACAAATCTTGCTAGCGATAATATAATATAATATGTTTAGCAATGAAAAGTACAGAAAAATTTCGTTTCACACTTGCAGTAGACATTCCAAACCTGTCTTACGAGAGTGAGTAACACTGTAAATGTATCGTGTGTATGTATGTATGTACATATGTGTATCCGGGCATGAATTTAACTGCTGTCAACAATCAAATGAACCTATTCATTTGACGAAAAAATCAGTTTTGTTTGCAAATTATAGCTTTTATGTCTGGAGCTTTAATAACATATGTATAATAATACATCTGTATGTATCACAATGTGTATAACAATGTGTATAAAAATGTGTATAATATATATTTTCGCAACCATAAATCCCGATCACATCGTGCTAGCTATGTATATGTATCAATTAAAAGTAATAAAATAAAAGGTTTCTCACTTGTTGTCGACATTCTAACTAAACAAACACAAAAAAGAAAGAAAAAACTACATGTAGTTACAGTATACGAAGCACTGTATGTAGTATGTAAGTATCAAGAGTGAGAAAATATTTGATTTTCAAAAACTTCTGTTTTCTCAAAAAATTTCAAATTTTTGAAGAAAATTTTGTTCAATTCAAACTCATCCTTAAGTAATTTTTTGAATAAATTTAGTCAAAATTAACCCAAAAATTTGCACTTTAAAAAATCTAGCAGTAAAATTGGTCGAGTCTGGCCCGAGCCCCCCACAAAAGGGGCCCGGTGCAAAAGTTTCATTTTTTATCGATACACTAAACTTTTTTTCAATTCCTCGAAATTCAAATTCTCAGTTTGCTACATACAGCAGCAATCAGAATCTTTCGCTTTCTCGTATTCTGGTCTTTCTTGGTTTTTACATACATATAATAACAGTTAAACACAATGGTGTGATTAATTTCCGAACACTTTTGCGATCTGACTAGAGTGAAATCTCTTAAATTGAAATAATTTGTGCGCCTTTTTTAATGAATTTTTCGAAAAATGGTTCATTTTTTCAAACTCGAAAGTTACCGAAAAAGTCGGAAATTCGAAAATTACAAATTTTTGTTAAGTTTAATTTTTTGACAACAATTTCTGACATTTATTAAACTTGGTAATTTTTCTTTCTTTACAGAACCCGGCTTATAACGGGGAGGACTAATTCTCAGCCCGACACCGTGCCGGGCCTGGCTCGCGTGGGGGCCTGTAATTCTTTAAAAATTATTTCAATTTCCTCTGGCATAACAGTGAATTTTTTATTGCTTCAATTTTTCAACCATTACAATTTCAGTACTTTACATCGAATTTGTGAATTATAAGAGGCAAAGCCGTGCAAATAAATTGTGTGTAATTTCTTAATTATTTCAATTTTTCCAGAATCTTAATTAAGGTGTGTTGCGATGGTTTTCGCGGATTTTTGTGCGGATTTCGCCAAGTGTTTTTTGGCACTTTTCGGTGCTTGGTTCCTTCGCGTTGAGGTCCATCCACGGCGACATTGTTTCCTGAAGCGAATTGGTACAGACTATCATACAGTATCACAAAAAATATGCTCTACTTATCTTTTTACATGTATTCGAGTCTGAAGCGTTTTGGAAAAAGTGATTCGGACTTCGAAAATCGCTAATTTTTATGTTCCCAGCCAAATTCAGCACAATTTTAAAGGCTTCCTTCCGCCAATTGCTTCCTCCCCCCCCCCATTCCCCACCCCCGCAGCAAAAGCAAACCGTCAATTCCACGCCGTCGATTTCGGCCAGCCAGGGGTCCGCTAGCACCTCCTCCACGGTCTTCGGGCGTTTTTCAACACGGCTGAGCAGTCGTTTCACGAACGCCACAGCGGCGACACTGTATTCATTGGGCAAGACCGCGTCCTAAAATTTATCTTTTTATTAAATAATTTTTTCATGCTCAATATTTCTACATACATCTGCATCGAATTTGTAAATTGGTAGGGAATTTGTAAATGGGTATGGAGAAAGTAAAGTGTTATTCTATATAAAATTCATTTTTATATTTTCCTTTTTTTAATTTTATCAATTTATAAACAATTAATAATAAATAACCATAAAAATTTTTATAAATTTTTTAATAAGCCTCTTCCGTAGAACTTCTAGTCCATACACATTTATTTTGACTAAAAAAAATTACCTTAATTGAGTAAATGTTCGCGCTCGTCTTATCGTGATCCAAATTACCGCCATTTTTCACCTCGAAGGGATTTCTTCCCGTGAGAAATTCGAAGGTCATCACGCCCACCGACCAAATGTCTCCGCTCGGGCCATAGCTCTTAATTGATAAATGTGTAGGAAAAGCCGACCGAAGAACAGTCATGCGGCTGTCAGTATTGGCCCGGCTGCGGAGAACTTGTGCCGGAGCCGAAAACCATTCGGGGTTCTGGCTCTGCACCAGAACCCCGAATGGTTTTCGGCTCTGCACCGGTGCCAGAACTCAGATAAATTATATATAATATGTATTACCTGAAAATATCTTTATATTTCTGATTTTTGCGCTTTTTATTTGTGTTTACTATTGAAACTCTAAAAAAATTAAAAAAGAAGATAAATTTTCGTTGAAATATTCAAGATACGTAAAAATTTACTGGCTCCAGGAGAGGCGGAGCAGTGTTTTGAAAATGCCCAGAGTTCCATTTCTTCCAGGAACCAACTCTGATGGCTGTTAGCCTTAATAATTTTGAATTTTTTTCTGTAAACGTTTTCTTGCCTCATCATGAGCTTCATTTTGCTTTTTTGTTGGCAAAATTTGATGAATTTTTAACAAAGTTATACATAGGTTCAACAAAGTTATAAATATAATAGATAAAACTGGATTGATAAAAGTTGATGGAGATTCAAAGACCTCCCCCGTGTCCGTTTTCGGCTCCTTGTTTTCTCCCTGCCGCTCTCGGCACCCCACCATATGTGGATGACAATGTGAGGAGAGTTCTTTACCCGTTTTTTGTTGTAGCGTAACATCATTTCGGGCGGAAGCGTGCACAAAGTTCCGACAAAATCGGCCGGTTTGTCGGGATTGTAAAGCCCGACCGCTCCGAGATCCGCAATCTGAAAACGTTTACAGAATACCTTTAAATTTTTTCACTAAAATTGTAGTGGCAGCTCAGAACTTCATCTTCTTTTTTTCTATTATTTTTATGTTCATTTATTTTTATGTTGTTTTTATGGAATTTGGAAATTATTTGGAAATGGATTTATTTGTCTTATATAATAGCTTAATACTCACAAGTACTCGGTCGGAAGACACCAGCACATTCTCTAACTTGAGATCTCGATGAAGGTAACCGAGCTTGTGGAGTGCGAGCAAACCGCGCAGAACGTCGCGAATAGCGAATCTGGCCAACAATTCCACATCTTCTTTAACGGAATCATAGTATTTGAAGACGGCGCCGAGGATATTGTACATGTCGCCGTACGGCGCCCAATCCATTGTGAAAAAGACAAAGTTTGTCCGCTACGCAAAAAATAAAAAGGTAAATTTATGTCGTGGAGGGGAAGGAAGGAACGGGATGAGTACGAGTCAGTGGTGGGCAGCAGATGAATTTTTATTTTCTCAAATTGCAAATTTTTGCCCAAATTTTTGCCAAATTTTTGCAAACCCGCAAATCGCAAACCGCAAATTTTTTTGCTTTTACAAAAAATTTCTTATTGAAAAATTCGCTTACCTCCGCACAATAGGATCATTTAATACAATTTTATGCCAAATACGGCATCGCGAATTTGAAAAATAGCTGTTTCCCATTTGTCAAATTTTGCGAAAAATTGGTCGATTTTTTGCAAATCGCAAATTTTTGCTCACAAAAGCTGCAAAATCGCAAATCGCAAACCGCAAATTTTATCACCCCTGATGCGAGTACATGAATGATTGCGAACAAAGGAAAAATGAAATAAATTTTCGAGTGGAGTGGCGAAAGAAGCAAACGGGAAAGAGAGGAAGAGCGAGAAAGGTTTCCCGCCTTTATATTTATTTTTTTAATATTAATTTGATAAAGTAACATTTGTATTACCTTATACATATCATGAAAGCGCACAATGTAATCACTGTTGATTGCCGAATGCACAGATATTTCCGTCACTGCCATTTTCTCCACTAAAAGTAAGAAATTTCACAAAACACAAAGTTCAATTTTTATTAAAAAATTATTTTTGAACATACGACCATCTTTACGCTTTATTCGTTTTACAGCCAAATCTTTTTTATCATAGTTAACATGGAAGATTACGGTGCCCGACGTGCCTTTAGCCACCTGACGATCAGTACTCAACAGTCGGAAGAGCTCTCCGGGCATATTTTCATACTAATACAACAAGATATCGTTATTGAATTCATGCAGAAAACTTCAATAATAAGACTTCATTCAACAAATCAATCGACCTCTCCACCAGCCACTTTGTTCAATACATATGATTATACATGTGTATATATGCAGATAAATAGAAAATATACACATACATACATATGTTCATGTGTAGAAATATGTACAAGCACACGAATGGACAAAAACAGACAGTCAAACACACAAACACACACAAAGACAAATAGCTACAAGATCATTAGACCTCATCTACATACTTTTTTGTCGATTTTGTTCTTGATTTAGCTGACTTACATCCTCCACCGGAATTAACCGAATGGTCGAAGGCGGCGATTTTGAACGTTCCGTTGGCTTTGACGAGCCGCTCGCCTTTTGATCGACGTTTAGCTAAACATTTTCGGATATTAAGAGCATCATGTGCCCATGTGTACGTGCCACAATATCCATGTATACGAATTTTTATTAATTTTTATTGCATTTTGAAGAAAAAATAACCCAAAAATACAAAATTTAGATATGGACTACAGTAGTATGTTTGTACTAAAGCGTACAATGATCAGATCGAAAAAATTCTTGACAATTTGGAATCAGCAGGTCATTCTACATCAGAAACATCAATTTCAGCCACATCGGAGGCTGTGTCCTAAACCGCCGCAGCGGAAACAAAAGTCATCTTTCAAATCTTTCTTCTTTTAAGAAATAATTCAATTTGTTATTTAATTATTTTTTTATAAAGAACGCAATCCCATTCAAATAAAACTTGAATATTGGTATTTCAATTCAAAAAAAAATACTGAATATATTAAATAAATTAGAGTTTAAAATTGGTATTTTTTAAATTATTCAAATTGTTCACCTCGGTTGGCGGTGTGTGTTTGGTAGTATCGGCCAATGGAATTTCGGTCGCCGGTTTGCCTTTTGGCGCCGTCGCTTTCGCGATGTCGCGAAGGGATATGCCCGCGGGACGATACCCAGCAGAGATACTGCAAGATTTTTATTTTACTTTTTTTAAATTAATTTGGAATAAATACCCCCGGTATTGTTGTTGTGTGGGCTTTGTCGCGGAGGTTCCGCCATCATCGGTGCTAGCTTCCGTACTAGCGGAGAGGACGAATGCGATGAACGAGGTCGCCAGCAAGATGCGAGTCGCCTTCATTCCCCTGGAGGGGGAGTGTGAGAAAGTATTTTTGAAAAATTGAATTAAAAAAACTTGCTAATCGGGTACGGGGGTGGCAAAATTTTCCGTTTCCATTTTCCATTTTCCGATTTTCCGCTTTTTTGGCCTAAAATTTTCCATTTTCCATTTTACGAAAATGGACCATTTTCCGGAAAATTTCGCATAAAGGAGCATGGTGGTCTTAAAAATTTAGTATTCGGAATCAAAAAACATATTTGAAAAAAAAATCTGTATTTTCCGTTTCAATTTTCCATTTTCCTATTTTCCGGTTTTTTGGCCTAAAATTTTCCGTTTACCAAACGCGGAAAATGAAAATTCTTTCCATTTTCCATTTTCCCTTACGTAAATGAAATTTTATTTTCCTGCCACCCCTGGTACAGACCTCTCCCGCTCTTTTTGTGTATATATTCTTCCACTTTTTTTTGTTTTGTTACCCTTTATATATGTACATGTCAAGAGTGAGAAAATTTTCGACTTTCAAAATTTCAAATTTATTTTCGACTTACCCCTGGTACATATATGTACATTTTCCTCTCGCATCCCTCGCCTACATACACTAGCTGTCTTTTGATCTCTCATTCAAGATTTTTGTATCTTCTCACTTGTAAAACTTTTTTATTTTTTAAAGATCGCCTTTCTGAAAAGACCTCCCCCCCTCCTCCCTCCACCACCTTTACATAATACACTCCTGTTCAAAAGTATAAGTACAGTTTAAGAATTGGCATAACTTTTGTCTCAAATGTCGCAATCGGATGAAACTTTTTTTTAAATACGTGTTTTTATATCAGAAATACTGAACTTCCATGGTTTTTGAAATTTTTCAAAACAAAAAAATTTTCACTGAAAAAACCGATTTTTTGCTATTTTTGACCTGTTCAGATGTATAAGTACACTTCAAAAATTAACTTTATGACAAATCGAAAACAACGTTAGATGCTACGCTTACGATGCGTCGCCTTGTGAGGGCATCCGTTACTTTTGGGCGCCCGCTGGACTTCTTAGTACCGTACGCATCCGGATCGGCCAAAAAGTTCTGAACAACACCCTTAGAACGACCAATTTCGCCGGCGATTCGTCGAATCGACCAGTGTTGGCCTCGCAGAGCACAAATACAACCCCTTTCAAAGTCTGACAATTTTTCACCCTTCGTCATTGTACGAAAAACACTACAAACTAACTAATAAATAAATATAAAAACAAATAACCCACAAAAGAATTCGTTAAAACCTATAAAAACAAGGTGTACTTATACTTTTGAACAGGCAAAAAATCGGTTTTTTCAGTGAAAAATTTTTCGTTTTGAAATCCAGTATTTCTGATATAAAAACTTTAAAAAAAAGTTTCATCCGATTCCGATATTTGAGACAAAAGTTATGCCAATTCTTAAACTGTACTTATACTTTTGAACAGGAATGTAGGGGTGTACTGTATGCCGTAATAATTTACAAAAAACAATTTATAAGTACATATATTATATGTATTTACATAAATCAAGTTAAAAACGAAATTGTCTAAGCTATACATTTTTTAAGCTGATTACAAAAAGAGTTTAATATATACCATAACAATAAAGCACCAAGATGTGGCGTCGAGACGGTAAAAATCGTAATTCCGACTATAACATCGACGCCAGACACAAACAAACGAGAATTATCGATTTCGGAGTTGATTTGAGTGAAAAATGTTTGTATAGAAAACATTTTCTTCTTAAATTCGACATTTTTTGGTGAATAATAGATTAGGCAATTTCATTGTTAACTGTGCCCTATATGTACACGTGTCAATTTCTTGGAAATCACGGGAATCTGAAGAGATAATATGCGGATTGAGAGGAGAGATCAGAGAAAATAGTGTAGTAGAGATTAGAACATGGCAAATATGAGGAGGGATGCGAGAGTTAATGCATATGTATGTACATATGTGTATGTACACAGGGTAAGATAACGGTGAAAATGAGAGAAGAGAGAATATAGGTAAAAAGAGAACGAAGATCGCTAAGATATGGGAAGACTTGGCCAAAAGCAACATTTTTTCTATAATTTATAAGTAAGTAAAGATTGAAAGTTCATAAAGTTCATTTTATCGGTTTATTTTCACTTTTGAAAAAAGAAAACAACAAAACTCGTAAAAAAATATGTATATGTNTGATAAAACACAATTTTCTTCATTTTGAAGTGAAATAATAGATACGAAAAAAGAGATGGAAGATATACGGAGAAGGCTGTACACGATTAGCAAGTTTTTTATTTAACTTTTCAAAAATTTTTTCACTCTCCTTCCAGGTGAATGAGAGCGACTCGCATCTTGCTGACGACCTTGTTCGTCGCATTCGTCCTCTTCGGTGGTACGGTAGCCAGCACCGAAGAGGGACCCTCCCAGATTTTGCACCAAAGGTACTTTTTAAATTTTTGAAGAAATTTTTTTAAATGTTTGAAAATTTTCGTTTATGTACAGTATCCCTGCTATGCACCATCCCAAACGCACATCCATTGACCGAAAACCAGTGGTCGTAAATCCACGAGACGATAAGGCCAAACGCACACTACTATCTGAGGTCAACAAAAATACCAAATTTAACCTTTCTTTTTTAATATTAAGTAAAAAAAACAATTTTCAAGTTTTTTCCTAAAGTGATTGTGTTTTTTATAAAAAGATATTTGAATAAAAAGCTGATTTATAATATTTAATACATGTTCGGTTTCCCGAATATTGTGGCACGTGCATTGGGCACGTGCCACAATATTCATAATACCTAAAAATGTTTAGCTAAATGCTGATCAAATGGCGAGAGGCTCCTCTAGCTCAAAATCGTCGCCTTCGTCCATTCGGATGATTCCGGTGGAGGAGGTAAGTAAGCTACATATTGAAATTAAACTGGCAAAACCGGATGAAGCCTCATGGCTTTGTGGCACTTTGTCTATTTTCTGTTTGCCTGTCTGTGGATATTGTGTGTGTGTTGCCTGTGTGTGTCATCTCTTTCCGGCCCGTGTACATATGTATGTATATGTATACGTATGCACAAGTATGCGTATTTTCTCGTTCGACTGTTTTGAACAAAGTACTGTACGAGTTGACTTGTTAAACAGTGAATAATGAAAAAAACTAAACATTGAAGTTCAACTAAACATTGATCAATAAATATCTCCAATATTAGTATCCAGAGATGCCCGACGATCTCTTAGAACTGTTGATCAGTGTGGTGATTGCGGGCCCGTCGAGCACCATCTTCCACGTCAACTATGGAGGCGAAGATTTGGCGGTAAAACGAATGAAGCCTAAGGATGATGAGAGTATGTCTAAAAATAAACTTTTTAGTTAAAATTAAACTTTTTTGTACAAAAATAATTAACAAACTAAATTTTTGTAGAAAAAAAAATTTTTTTAGTGAAGAAAAGGATAGTTACGGAAATATCTGTGCATTCGGCGATCAAAAGCAATTACATTGTGCGCTTTCATCATATGTATAAGGTAAGAAGACGAATTTTACTTTGTCAAGTTAATATGTATTCAAAAAATAAAACAAAAAACACCAAAAAAATGAAAAGGGAAAAAAGAGAGGAAGGAAAGGCAGAGAAAGAAAAGATTCAATATGTGTTCCGGCTAGATGAAAAAAGAAAAAAACGAAAAAGAGAAAGAGAGAGAGTGAGAGAGGCAAAAAGAGAGAGAAAGAGTTTTATGATCATAAAAACATACCGGAAATGATTACATGTATATCTCTTGTATAGCGAGATGACTTCATCTATTTCACAATGGATTGGGCGCCGTACGGCGACGGCTACGATCTCGTCGACGCCATCCACAACCACTACGGTGACATCAAAGCGGATGTGGAATTGTTGGCGAGGTTCGCTATTCGCGACGTTCTGCGCGCCCTGCTCGCAATCCACAAGCGCGGTTACGTCGATCATGACCTCAAGTGGGAGAATGTGCTGGTGTTCCTATCACGGCTAGTTGTGAGTTCTAGACTATAACATAGCTTTAATTGGTTTTGCTTTCAAACATATTGAGAGAAAAATAGAGGAAAAGAGATGCCAGAGAAAGAGGATGCCAGAGAAAGACAGAAAAATATTTTTATTGAGTGATGATAAAAACATAAATTCTGTAAACGATTTCAGCTTACGGATCTCGGATTGATTGTACCTCTGGAGCATAACAGACCAGGCCAACTTTTCGGAACTCTGAGCACGCTTCCGCCCGAAGTTATGCCCTCTAGCAAAAAACCGGTAAAATTTTGACCAATAAAAATGTTTCCAAGTTCAAAATTGACCCCAAGCTCATACAATACAACTCATTGACTTTGACTCGCCAGATTATGTACATGTATGTATATGTAAGCCCAAACCGGCCCCTTCCCAATTCCCACATTGAGCCATTTGCCGAAAATCAGACCAGACCGGCAGCTGTGCTGCTCGCGCCATACTGTCCACTCAAGGCTAGCAGCCAGTCGGCCTGCGTTCCTATGTTTCCAGCCACTGACTTTTCGGCCGCCTTTTGTTATCCTATATGTACTTTACGAATTAGATATACGACGCGCGCGGCGATATTTGGTCAGTGGGCGTGATGTTGTTAGAACTGCTTAAGAATGTGAATCCCTTCAAGTTCTATGATCACGACGGGATGAATCACCAAGAGACAATGGCGAATATCTACGGAATAAAAGTAATTTTTTCCAAAATCTCGACTTTTTAGGGGGACAGAGGATGGAGTTTAGCACAAATTATACATTTAAATATGTGGTCATTTACATTATCATAAATATATGCCATTATACTTTCAATTAACTAAACAACTAATTTTATTTAAAAAATTAAAAATTTAGTATTGAATGGTAGTTTCCCTTCCCCATCCCACCACAAATCCACCAGTCTCCAGATATTGCGAGTTACATGCAAAAGGAATTATTTCCAATAATAAATAAATAAATTTTAGAACGTGGAATTGCCCGACGGCTACAGTGCCGCCGCTGTGGCGTTCGTCAAACGACTGGTCTGCCGGCTCGAAAATCGCCCGAAGACCGTGGAGGAGGTACTCAAGGACCCCTGGCTGGCCGAAATCAACGGCGTGGAATTGACGGTTTGCTTTTGTTGCGGGGATGGGAGAAGGGGGGGGGGAAGCGGAGGAGAATGTGAAGGGGAGAAACGAAAAGCTTATAAAATTGCTGAATTTTTGACTGGGACATAAAAATTAGGAATTTTTTTAAGTAGAGTTTTTTTGTGATACCAATTCGCTTCAGGAGACAATTTCGCCATGGATGGACCTCAACGCGAAGGAACCAAGCACCAAAAAGTGCCAAAAAACACTTGGCATAATCCGCAGAAAAATCCACGAAAACCATCGAAACAGACATTAAGATCGTACAAAATTGAAATAATTAAGAAATTACATACTATTAATTTTGTAATTAAAAGGCATGCCTTCGCCCCGTTGGTGTTTTTCTCGACGTCAGTTAACATAATTCTATGTAAAGCATTGAAATGATATGTATAAACAATTTTTGAGACAATAATAAAGTTTACAAATCCAATTTTTGTGCATTAAAAACTTAAAAAAATTGTGCCATCTAATTTTTTTGCAAAAATTGCCAACATTTAAGGAAAATTAGTTGATTTTTTTTTCATTTCCTTTTGATTTTTGTGGGACCGCGCAAAAAAAGCAGCTACATAGCAAAAAAACAAGTATCGAACATTGAATTTCTAAGTTAATTTTTACCAAAAATTTACATATTCCAACATGCTGCAAGGTACGGCTCTCAATCTACATACATAGTAATTTTTATTTATGTTTTTGGTCTTTTCCAAAAACCTGTGAATTTTCGCAATATCTTCATAATTTTTGTCAACAATAATTTTTTCCGCAGTGATGTTGGCGACATTAACGTTGAGTAATGCAATCACTGCTGATGCCTCGTATTTGATTTGAATTTTGGCGTTGTCAATTTGTCCTTTTTAGATAAATTGAAAATGAAATTTTATAAATTTTTTATTTTTGTTCGAGAGAGAGTTTATTTTTAGCTGAAAGTTGCGCAGAGCTCCGAGAAATGTTTTTTCTTCTATTTTTTCTCATTATTTATTGTAGGATACGTTTACTTTCTTCGGGTATTTTGAATGTGGACGCACTTGTGTAGGCGCGCACATTATTGCAATCGGATTTTTGCCATCCGTTGGGCGTCCTCGACTGCCGTCAATGCGGCTAGCCAATCGCAGCCGTCGGCGTTGAATTTCGACGTTGTGGTGGTGGGCGGTGGGCACGCGGGGTGCGAGAGCGCGGCAGCCGCCGCTCGCTGCGGCTCGCGCACGCTTCTCATCACGCACAAGATCGCGTCGATCGGCGAAATGTCTTGCAGTCCGAGCTTCGGCGGCGTCGGCAAAGGTTTGCGTTAAATTTCCTTTCATGTATAACCTATAAAAAAAGGAAACGTGGTTTTTGGAAAAATCTTTTCGTTAGCATAAAGTTTGATTTTCAAAATTTAATTAAAATTTTGACGATTTTGTGCAGGTCAATTAATACGTGAAGTCGACGCGTTGGACGGGGTTTGTGGGCGGATTTGCGACAAGTCCGCCATCAATTACCAGGCGCTTAACCGTAGCAGAGGACCCGCCGTGTTGGGCCTTCGCGCGCAAATTGACCGAAAACTTTACAAAAAGGAAATGCAAGAGGTATGTTTTTCTATTGATTTTTTGTAGAATATTTGGCTTATATTTTTTACGAAATATCTTAAGGGTTTAAAATATCTAATTTTTTCTTGGTATTCATTTTTGTATTAAATTAAAAAATCGTTTCTTAAGGTTTGTTTTATTTTTGGGAGATTTTTTGGAATTACTTCAATATTTTTCCAGGAAATTTTGAGAAATACACCAAATTTGAGCGTAATTGAGGCGTCCGTCGAGGATTTATTATTCAGCGAAAGGGACACATTCTCAGCTTCTTCTTTTTCATCGGACTCGAACGCGTCGCACAAAATTCTCGGCTGCGTTTTGCAGGACGGAACGGTGGGTTTTTTTAATTTGAATAAATTTATTTTGGCTCAGTTTTTTTGCTCTCTTTAGTTTGAAATTTATAAAAAGTTTACTTTTTATTTTTGTTTTTTTTTGATATTGTAAAAAAGCAAATTTTGAGAAAAAATTTAAATAATTTCGAATTTTGTTGTTTTTACGTTTTCATTATTGGAAATTTTTTGTAAATTTTTTTTTCACTAACATTTCTAAAATAATGTTTGTAGCAAATCAACACCAACTGCATCGTCATCACCACGGGCACATTTCTGAACGCAGAGATTTTTCGCGGACTGCACAGCGAGCCGGGCGGTCGCATCGGCGAGAGCGCCTCCTACGGACTTGCACGCACGTTTCGCGACCGTCTGAAGCTACGGTGCGGTCGGCTGAGGACTGGCACGCCGCCGCGTCTCGTCGCCTCGACGATCGACTTCTCGCAGTTTGAGCGACTTCCGCCAGACGAGGAACCGATTATGTTCTCCTATCTCACCGAAAAGCCTCGTCTTCCGCCCAGCGAACAGGTTTGTGGACTTCTATTAGCTTATATGTTATCCACTTGCATTTTTATTTATCGTATTGAATTTTTTGGAGATTTTAAATGGTGAAAATTGTTTGGTAGAATTTTGAAGAAAAATTTCAAATATATTTGGTCATTTTTTACGTTTTGTGCTTTTCGAGAATTTTGTTTAATTTTTTATTTTATTAATTTTTTCGGTGATTTTTGGAATAATTTTATTAAATAATTTTTGTTGGAAGATATTAAAAATATTTTACAAAATTTTTTTTCAAACTATGGTTTGGAAAATTTCATTATTATTTTTTGCATTTTTATGTGGCAAAACACTTGACTGCACTTTTTTCCAGATTTCCACGTACGTCGGCTACACCAACCAGAAGTTAGTAGACCTAGTGCTCGCCACCTTGAAGGAGAACAATCACATTAAGGAGGAAGTGACGGGAGCGCGCAGCTGTCCTTCGCTTGAAGCGAAAGTTTTGCGATTTCCGCACTTGTCTCATCGGGTAGGACTTTTTTCAGCTTAAATGAGTTTTTTAACTCAAAATTTCTACTGTCTTTCTCCTTTTATCTTTTTTTAGTTTTTATTTTTAATTACAGCATTGTTTGAAAATGTTTTTGTAGGAATTCATTATATTTGTTTTTTTTTCTTTTTTAGTTTTTCCTCGAGCCCGAGGGCTTCGACGCGGAGACGGTCTACCCGGGAAGTTTCGGTCTCAGCTCGCGCGCCGACTCTCAACTGGAAATCCTGCGCAAAATTCCAGGTCTGGAGCGCGTGGAGATGTCGGTGGCCGGCTACGGTGTACACTACGATTTTGTGAATCCGCAGCAGCTGAAGCGTAGTTTGGAAGTGAAGGCGGTAGACGGGCTCTTTTTGGCCGGACAAATCAACGGCACCACCGGCTACGAGGAGGCCGCCGGCCAGGGTATTTGAACATTTTTCTTATACTTTTTTAATTGATAAAGGCATTTTTTGTTTTCCTTAAATATGGGTGCTGTTTTACTATAATATTGTACTGTTTTAGGAATAATTTCCGGTATTTGCGCAGCGCGGAAAGCCGAGGGGAAATCTGCCCTGGAACTCGATCGCTCACAAGGTATTTTCAGATTTATTTGAACAGGGTTTTTCATATTAAAATTTGGAACGAGTAAAAATGATTGGCAAGTTTAAATTTTTCAAACTCAATTTTTTCATATTAGCAGAATGGACTTTTGATGATTAAGAAATCTTTTTGAAATTGAAAATTTGCTAGAAAAATTCTCCAGATTTTTTTCAAAATTTTTCGAGTAAATCTTACTTCGACAAAAGGGCAAAAAATTGTTCAATAAAGATAAGCATTAAAATATCGGTTTGTGTATTTCAACTCTTTTTTTATTTTTAGGATATATTGGCGTGTTGATCGACGATTTGACGAGTCTGGGAACGAATGAGCCCTATCGAATGTACACTTCGCGTGTGGAGTTTCGGATATATTTGAGGTTTTTTTGTTAGAATTCTTTGCGTTTAGTTCAAAAGAAAAAATAATAAAACTTTTTTAGGACGGACAACGCGGACTTTCGCCTCACGGAATTGGGACGGCGGCACGGCGCGGTGGGCGAGCAGCGCTATGCGAGCTTTTGCGAGACGCGCGAACGCTTTTTGACGTGTAAGCAGCGAATGGAGTCGCTACGATACAACATTGAAAAGTGGAACGACTTGCTTGGCCTGACCATTAGATTGAAACCGAAAGGTGCGTTATTTACAGACTTGGAGGACTTTTTTTGGAATATTTCATGGGTATTTTTACGTAAATTTAGCTTTCAACGCGTTTGAGCTGATGGCCAGACATCACGCCCAGATATCGATTCAAAAATTGGCATATCGATGGCCGGAATTGTTTAGCGAATTTATGGGCGATCAAACGCTGGAAGGTTTGTCGTTTTCATCTTTTATTGTCATGCAAAAAAAATTCTCAAAGAACAAGGAGCAAAACATTTTTGAAGAATCTAGAAATTTTAAAAAGTTATAGCAAAACAAATAATTAAGAAATTGCTGCACCTTGTATTTTAAAAAAGGAATAAAAATTTGATTTTTGTGGAGATTCAGATCGCCTTAAGAACGAGGGCCGATATTCGCTGCAGGACGTGGAATGTTCGCTGAACATCGAGGAGATTCGCCGCGACCAAACGATCACACTGCCCGATAATCTACGCTATTGGGAGATGCCGGAGTTGAGTCTGGAGTGTAGGGAGAAGTTGGATCAGCTGAGGCCGCAGAATATCGCTGCCGCTGCCAGGTAAACTAACGCCAAATGTTTGTTGGATTTTGTCCGCTGCATTTGATAAATTTTTTTGCTTTACTTTCTTTTAAAAATTGTTTTGAATTATTTAAAAATATGATTGCCTTGCACAAAAAAAATTTGAAGAATTTTTTAAGTTTAAAAAGGGAAAACATGAAAATGTTTGTCTATAACTTTTTAATATCTAAAATTCGTGATTTTTTGATTGTTTTTTTTAATATTTTATGACATTTCTTCACAGCTCCAAAAAATATAATCAATACGTCTTTCTCTTTTTTCAGAATACCGGGAATAACGCCCGATGCACTGGTCCACATTTTGAGGCACGTCGAACAGAGTAAAATCCATGGAAATTGTGCGAGGTTTTGATGGATGATGAGCAATGGAATTGAAGAATATTGAAATGATATTTTAGGTGCAGGCTTGGACGATGAAGTTTGCTGGTTATGCTTGTGTGTATTTGTTGTTATTGTTTTTTCATATAATTTTAATGAAGGAAATGTGATACCATTATAAATTTTGCTTGAATTTTCTTTTGGAAATCAAAAAAATATTTAGCCTTTTGAATTTTATTTTATTTTATTTTATTAAAGAAAGAAAACCAGTTTGACTTAAAAAAATCGATAAATTTTTCTGTGGAAATATACAGGGTAGGTAGGAATTGAATAAGGTTTGAAATAGGAAAAATCATCCCTGCATGTTCAAAACATTTTGAAATTTTTTTATTCATTTTTGTATTTTAATACTGTAGGTTGTCCCAAAAGTTTTGAAACTCATGTCACCGCATTGTTAAAATGCCAAGATCCTAGAGTGATATTCTCTCGCCTCGATCTCCAGGGACGCGGAATGACGGGTCGTCGCGGCTGCCGATTCGGAAATACTTGTGCCCACAATTTGTCTTTGATCTGAAGCACAGAAAGTAATTTTTTGAGCCCAACCTAGTCGAGGAAAATGCTAGTGAATGCAAGAGCTAGCCGACGTGATTTCCGTTTAAAAAATCAAATGCTTTCAGAGACACCAATAACATATGTGATTCAAGTGGCAGCCCTGATATGTGTCCCACCCCATTATTTTCTATGTATAAGTTATCAACTTCCTCATTTCTATGAGCACACCACTCATTATATACCCCTCCCCATTCTCATCCGAGGAATATGTACATACCTTCAAATCCTCTTCAATGCTAGCGAACCATTTGTGCTCGAGAATATGTATTGGCGTCACTTATTCGTCGCCGATAATCTCTGACGAGGCATTGTCGAATGAAATCCGCACAATTCTCCGAAAATCCATTGGGAAGATTCACCGGAAACACCTAAAAATTAATATTATACATAGTAACCTCATTTTTATTTATTAAAAATTTTAACAAAAGTTTGTTATTATTTACACGTTGCGTGAAATTTGCCGGTGTTTTTTCACCTTCGGCTTATGGAAAACAAAATTATTTTTTAGTAAATTTTAAACTGAAATCATGAGCAAAATACCAAAAAAGTAGCTTCAAAAACTTTCATGAAAAAGAAAAAAAATTTACACTTTTTTGTTTTATATTTTGGGCGTAGTTGAACGCGTCCTCTTCTGCGTCGCTGTAGCCGCGGCCGAGCACGGGATTGCGGCCCGTAATGAGGACGTGGAGCTCGACGCCCATCCCGAAATAGTCGCTGGCCGCAACATAAGTCTAAGATTGTGGATAAAATTTATTTATTTATTTTGAAATGTATTGAACGTCGACCGCCAGAAGCGAGGGCGTCGTTAGAGCGATGCAGCAGAACCAGATGGAGCGAGTGTGTGTGGGGCGAGACAGCGAATGGTGGAGTGAAACAAATACGGTGGGGTGGGGCGAGCAAGTGGGGGTGGCGTAGGGGGCAAAAGACTAATTACTTTTTCACTTTGTAGCGCACCCTTTCAACAACTTCTTTCTCAAAGCATTTTTCACCTTTATCGGCTCTTTGAATTCAGGCGGAAGCGTATAATAGGTGCCAATCGCTTTCACGCCTATCGGATTCGCGTCGCGCACAAATGGCGCGTGTGAGAAGCTAAAGTCCGTAATCTAAAAGTCATACCGTAGAAGACGCAGTTTTTATTAGCGTTGAATACAGTAGCGTCAATATTTTATTTTGGTTACAGTTTTTTTACTTCCCCCTCCGTGGAAAAATTTTCGGCCCAACCCGAACGTCGACGCCGCCACCGCCGTCTTTGGTGAGCAGCGCGTTCTCCAGCAGAACGTCCTTGTAGACGATGCCGAGTTTGTGCAGCGCGACGACCGCCGTTGCCCACTGCCACGCGATGACGCGCGTCAGCGTTTCATAGGCGCGTACATCGCGCCGAAAAGCATCGGCGATGGCAAAGCGAGCGGCGTAGACGCTGTTGTTGCGCGCTGCCAAATCGACGACGAAACAGCGCTTTATTACAAACTAAAACGAACGCGATTTCTATCCACACACCAGGGGTGGCTTGCAAAAATGTTTTTCGTAAAATGTTTCTGGTTTTCTTCATTTTTGGAGATTTGTGAAAAATTTGCAATAAATCGCAATTTCTTTTGTTTTTTTAAGCTAATGTTATTTTTTACGACAAATACGGAAAATATGCACAAATTTTTTCATGACTAATTACAAATGCAAAAGGGCTCCCGCACAACTCATCATTGCACAACTCATCATGC
>SAUE01000421.1:29494-47911 GCA_009724625.1 Deladenus siricidicola | reverse complement strand
GAAAGAAAGAAAGAAAGAAAGAAAGAAAGAAAGAAAGAAAGAAAGAAAGAAAGAAAGAAAGAAAGAAAGAGAAGAAGAACAGCAGAATGTTTGAGGATTATACAAAATTGAAAAATCACGAGGGAAGAAGTTTTTTGAGTTAACTGTAAAATTTGCGGGAGAATTATCAATCTAGTTCGCAATTACAAAAGCGGAAAGTGAATATGTGAAAACAGTGAAATGAATTAATAATAAAAATTCTGGGTCAAACTGGGCGATTTTTTCCGTTTCATTTCACCTTTGACAATACACAAAAATATCACACATAACGGGTCGTAATATTTTTTGGCGTAACGTCAATTTGCATCTAAAAATGAGAGGAGAATTAAAAAAGAAACTATGCATGTTGATAATCATAATTAACGTCTTCTCATAACAAATCTTATCGATTTTTCAAAGATAAAACATAATTTTGCATTGCTGAGGACGCAATAACGTCACAGATACGTACGTTGAATGCATTAGCCTAAATTTTTAAAAACTTTTTATCGAACTTAAATGTAATATATGTATATGTATGAATAATTGTACAAACAAAGACATAAAAATATAGAAATTTATGATTTTGTTGAAAATCTAAATTTAATTGCATTTTTACGCATTTTTTACGATCACACTTTAAAATCTTTTGGACCTATTACTACAAAAAATGATTGAGTAATTAGAGAAACTTAGGTAATCGTGAGCGGATTAAATTTTTTGTTTTACAATTTTTACGTTTTTTTGCAAGTTAATATTTTTTTGTTGTATAGGTAGAAATATAATACATAAATTCTTACTTTATTTTTATTGAGGAGAGATTGTTTAAATTCTACATTTGTGGTATTTTTTACTTATTTGAAAGCCTTTTAAGATACAATACATACAAAAGTTGCGTCGAAGTTTTCTTTTCTTTTTGGGTAATAATTTTTTTAAATATTGTTTATACATACATATAAGTAACGTTCATTTATGTCACTTGTGAGCTCTTTAAGTGCAAAATTTTCTAAGAAATATTTCAATATTATTTTCGATATTCAGCGAATATTTTTGTAAACGATTCTTTCGCGCGCGCTTTTTTTTTCTGCCTTGCAATTTCAAACTTTTATTACATTCGTCTTTGCACTTAGGAGATAATTGTTGTTGCTACATATTATAGATTAACTTTTATTTATTTAATTGTCTAAAGAACTTTTAAAGAAGAAAACAGTAGTTCTTTAATTTCATTCGGCCATTCGCACCAAATTCAAAAATATCGTTCGACTTCAAAAAAATAAAAAATAGTAGCTATAAATTTTAACTATTGAAATTATTTGACTAAAAATTATCCTTTTAATTTAAAAATACATATAATAGTTCGAAAGCTTAGTTAAAAAACGTAGTTCAAAAACTTGCAAAATTATTAGTTTATTGACGTTGAAGATCAAAATGTTTATGAAACATGTAACTGTTCAGCTTCTTTTTCGTTTTTATTTTTTTCCATCTTCGTTTGCTATCATATTCATAACAAAAAAGAAATATATTTTTTCTTTTGTGGAACTGTTTTATGATGTTTTCGTGGAACAGTTTCAAACTACTGATATTTCAAACTACATAACTTTAGAAAAGTTTAATTTGAACTGGCATTTTGAACTATAACCTTTTTTCAAACTAATTCAAACTGTCGAATTGAACTTTATTCAAGATCATTTCATGAAAAAATGCAAATCTCTGTTACATAATAAGTTGATCGATAATTTTGATGAACTTATGCAAACTTATTATTCACAACCATTTTTAAATTATAACTAATATTTTAGTCAGTTAATATTTTTTTTGCTAAATTTGAATTTATTAAAATTTTGTGGAAATTGTATGTAGATGCGATGTCGGATGTAATTTTTTCTCAATGCAAATCGAATTGATTTTTCATTGCTCTTCATCTTTCGCCCCTCTTACAGGCGAAAAATTATTACAAATTTCCCATTGCTGCTGATTAACTAAATTTTGCCTATAAATCGTTTTCGTCATTTTTCCAATTTTGGACCGTTATATTTGCTGCCTTTTTTAACAATTTTTGCGTTTCTTTTTATGTATTTCAATTAATTTTTATCTCCGATTATATTTTACATGTTGGAATCAATAATTATTGCATGATTTTTTTTTCTTTATTAATCGATTATTTTAATTTCAGATTGCGCGAGCTGCGTACTCTTCTCAAACTTGAGGATTTTTGGCAAAATGTGCTGATTTTCAGATTAATTTACGTAGAAATAGTGTTTCCGATGATTATTTCAAATTTATTTTTATTATTTAAATATTTCGTCGATTAAGCTTGGAAATTTCGCAGCTCAATTTTTACGCACAGCGTAATATGTATTTGATATTTACTGCCAAAAGTTATCTCACCAATTATTTGTTCTCATTTTTTTGTCATTTCAACCACAAATTAGTAACGCTCTACACAAAAACAACGACAAAAAATCAACGCAATTCAATACAATATCATATATAAAAGATTTTATTTTTTTCCAAAGTGAATAAATGCCCGTATACGGAGAGGGGTCGCCAGTGGGCGCGAGGCGGCGATTTTACTACGAAACCGATAGTTATTACAGTAATGCGTGTGCCGAAATTAAGCCAATTAATCGCTCGGCGTCAATGGGCTCCAATCGGGCAAACAGTACCAAGGACAACGGTGGCACGGGGAAGCACGCCTTTAACCGTATTCTCAACTCATTGGCACGCCGCCAACTTTTTCTCGACTTTGACTTTTGCGGCGCTTCTTCTTTCTACGAACCGTTGAGGAGTATTGGCGCTGGTGCTTTTGGCATAGTGTGTGAAGCACAATTCAATAGGCAAAAAGAAACACCGTCTTTCGAAAATTGCGAGGAACGTGTAAGTCTAAAAAATAATGTAAAAATTAGAGGTGATGTTAGAGGTGACACAGGAGCCTCAAAACTTTATATTTATGTAGCTGATATGTTGATTGCAACCTGTTAATATAGTTAGTACATAACTGTGGCCAGACTCCCTAGCTAAAACTCGAAAAACGTAGTTAGACTGACTTAACTTGGAAAACACTTCATTTCCTATTTTCTTGCCATTTATTTTTTTCTGTTATATTCCACCTCCTTAGGTCTGCGGGCTATCTATGGCATACTTTTTTGTTTCTTCGTTCTTCCTTTCAATTTAATGCACACTATATTAAATAATATACTTTGCTCAGCCCTGATCTATGCGAAACGTACGACATAATGTGTATGTAAATTATAATATAAATTATAATCGAAACACTATTTATTTTTAGGTAGCAATCAAGAAAATCGCTCACGCCTCCGCCACGCCTACGCTTGCACGACGAACTCTACGTGAAGTGCGCGTTTTGCGATTTATTTCCCACCCGAATATTGTGTCGCTTCGAGACGTTTTCCGCACAGACGGAGGGAAATTAGGACTAAATGTGTTTTTGGTAATGAATCTAATGGAGGGCAGTCTTCACCATTTGATTCACGGTGGAACGTTCACATCCCCACCCGAACCACTCGATTTTGATCTCATCGCTCATCTTCTCTTTCAAATTTTGCGTGGATTACGGGTAATTTTTTAGCTAGTTTAAAAGCTAAATGCGTATAGGTTTTACATAGAAAGTCATTCATGCTTCAAACATAATTTTTGATTTATCTCTAATTTTATAGTATCTCCACACGGCTGGCATCGCTCATCGCGACTTGAAGCCATCGAATTTACTTGTAAATAGCAATGCTGACTTGCAAATTGCCGATTTTGGCATGGCAAAATTGGCGATTCGAGAACGTGTGGACGAGGCCGACGAACATTGTTTCTATATGACCCAACACATCGCCACCCTACCCTACAGGTTTGTTAATTAACATATAATGTGCTAAAGTAATTCTCTCATAATTTTAGGGCGCCTGAGCTACTGTTTGTTATGCCCGAGCACTCGACGGCCGTGGACATGTGGGCGGTGGGGTGCATTTTCGCTGAAATGATTCTTCGCCGCGAATTATTTCCCGGCCGCAGCGTCAGCGGCCAAATAAAAATCATTCTCCACAGCCTTGGAACTCCTTCTAAAGATGTTTCTAAATTTTTTTAATTTAAAATTTTCTTAAACGAATTTGAGCAATACATACATATGTATAAAGTTAACTTTATAAAATAGATTTGAACTACATAGATAAATTAGTGATGAAAGTCTAAAATGTGAAATATGTATGTAAAAAAGTATAGAATAGAATACATAAATGTACAATTGTAAAGTAATGCTTTTGAATATTTAGCTGTTACGAGAGGTTCGCTGCGAAAAGACGCGTCAATATATTAGTGCGTTTGGCGAGCAGTCGCCGTTGCCGTGGAGCGAAATTGTGCGCATTCGTGACGTGCCATCGCGTAAAAATTGCGAGGCACTCGACCTGATTTCGCAACTTGTTCGAATGGATGCCAATGAAAGGCTTGACGTACATGAAGCTATACGGCATCCCTTACTGAAAACGTATTTTTCCGTGGTGCCGGTTGAGAGGGGATGTCCATTCAAGGTAATATTTAAAAACAATTTATTATTTTAATTAAAAAAATAGTTAAAAGTTTTTTCTTTTTGTATTTAGTTTAGCTGTTCCGAAATTTTTAAGATCAATTTTTGCTTTAATTAATGTAAACTTCATTCAATAAAAACATTATCTACCGTTAAGGTCAAAATGGACATGGCCGCCGTTGAGTCGCTCGCACACGAAAAGCTCGTCCAAATAATTGAATCGGATATACGGTGTGCCGACGAAACAAATCATTCCAATTTTGTGAGCAAAGGGGAGAAAATTGGCACGATAAACCGAATGTCCATGAACGGATACTGTAACAGTGAATGTAGTCAGCCAGCCTCGACTTCATCCTCTTCGGATGACGTCATGGAGATTTCCACAAATTCGAATTTCACGGCGGCTACCACTACGGACGACGACGACTTTGTTATGGATGGGAATTTACGTGCTGAAATCGACGAAATGAGAAAACGCCAACGAAATTCGTTTACGCCCTTTATTAAAAACGAACAAGAAACATTGTTAAATCGTCACGAACATGTCGATGGAGAAGGAAACATGAAAATGGATACCGCTGCTCAAATTGATAATGCATTGTTAGAGCAGACCAACGACGACGAGAAATCCACAAATTCTGGCATTAATTTAATTCCGTCCAGTGTTTCTGATGAACAGAATGATGCCTTCCAAGGCAGGGCGAATAACAGACACTCCCCATATTCTTCAATGTATGAGGAGAAAGTGTCATCCAAGCTGAGTGAAGTAAATAACTTTTCAGCGAAAAAGCACAAAGATTCGCTAAGGCCAAATGAAGGCATCAAGTATCAGCGAACGTTCGATAACCACTTAAGTGTTATGTCTGGGTCTTTATCGTCATCGTCATCATCACCTTCGTCATCATCACCTTCGTCATCATCACCTTCGTCATCATCTTCATCGAGCAGAGAAAATAACCGGCCAATTGATATGGCACCTCACAAAGGAAATTCGTCAATAATTAGAAGCGTATCAGAGGTTTATAGTAAAAGTGGCTGTCTCAACGACGAAGCTCATACAAAACATAGCTCAGTGTATCCTCGAAGTTATTTATCCTCAAGACCTTCGTCGATTTTGTTAAATTCTGCGACAGCGAAAAATAAAACCGAAAATACTTCAGCACGTCCGCCAGACGTTTTTCCACCACGAGTACGGTCGTACGGCGGACCAAATTCGTGGATAAATGGTGGCTTCAGATACGGTCCAAGTATGACGACGGTAGCTGGACAAATTTACACAAATCATAATGTAAATTCAAGTGCGATGAGGAGAGAAAATTTGTACAATAATTACAGTTACTATAAAAGGCTAGCTGAAAGAAAACAACAACATCAACAACACCAGCAACGACAACAACAACAAGAAAAACAAGAGACAAGGCATCCGGAACATGACCAACATCACCATCAACAACAACCGCAACAACAACAACAACAACAAAAGCAACAAAACCAAAGATTTATTTACGGTAATGCATCGAAGGAAGTGAACTATGGTCAGCCAACACGAAGCCTCGACCGCCAAAGGGAAATTGATGACGATGAGGAAGCGGATGTGCAAATTACAGCGCTTTGACGGTTTTAAAATGTCTTTGGTGCTTCTTCTACATATATATTAGCTTAATCTTTTTTTCTCATTTTGATTTGACGAATTCAAATTGATAATTCAATGGTTTCCTATCGACTGTGAGGATCGTGCTAAATATGTACATGCTAAAGCAGTAAAACTATTGTATAATTAAAAGGTCTTTTCATAACATTTGAAAAAAATAAGTTTACTAAATACTATTTATTAAATAAGTGGTTTTCTAATATCAAGAAAAAGTAAATTTTTAATTTCGAAAATTTTGATGCAAAAAATTCGAGTATATGTACGAAAATGGAAATTCGAAAATTGAAAAATTTAAAATTTTTACACCCACAATATTTCACTTTTGTATTTTTTGTGCAAAATTGATTGAGAATTAACGTAATTTGACAGAAAGTAAATAATTACAGCCGCATATTGTTATTTTGTTAAATTTAACACGTTTTTTACTTCAATACATTTGTTTCTCTCTGCCTATATGTACTTTCAAAATAATTTCTTTGTAGAAGCAAAGAAACAACTCAAACTGCCAAATCGGCGAAATTCAAATTATAATTTCTTTTCTTTTTGTGATAAGTTGTAAATTTTATGCAAAATTTGAATCTTTATTCATTATAAATAAGATGAAAAACTTTACATAGAAATATAAACTCGTGCATAAACAATCATAACAAAAAATTCGACCACAAAAAGAAAATTTTCAACGAATTTTCGTATCGTTGCGACCATCGAAATCCTAAAAGAAGAAAATTAATTTCAATATGATTTAAAAAATGAAAAGATAATTTATCTGATTCAAAAATTACTGCAAATTTGAGTCATTTAATGCACCAGGGTCTGTATGATGACAAAAACAAAAGCTTTATATGCAAGCCATTATTAGTCAACTTGAAAGATACATATTATATCTTAATTTTTTTGTTATGAAAAATGATTGCATCAAATCGGCCAACAAACAGCTAACGAATTCTTGTTCCTGTTGCATTTTTGTGACAATTCGGAGGGAGAAACGAAATCTGGATTTATTTGGCCATATGTCGGCAAGGGGGATCATTTTGGCCAATGCGTAGTGAGTCAAATGTTCAAAATCCCATATCTCGGCTCCCAGGCGATGGTGGACAACAATTAGTATGTTTTTTGAGATGCTCTCAACGAGCTCTTTATTCTCGTTACTTCCATAAAATTTTTGAGAAAATCTTAAAAAATTTATTATTAAAATTTTTTCTAAGCATTTGGAAAAATCAAAAATATATACATATGTTTCTGAGAAAATTTTAGTTGCGTTTATACATCGTCATTAATTCCTATCTAGAACGAACATGTTGTCAAATAAAAATCAGTATGCCAAAACATGATATCAGGTGACACTTTGAAATCGTATCGAATAATGCTTTCATTTTTTGAATTTCTTCACGTTTTATTTGAATGGCCGCAATTTTAGACTTAAGCTGTGAAAAATCGTGCGAAAGACACAACCAATCAATAAAGTTAGGATTTTAATTGATAGCACTATTTTCAGTCAGCTTTTGGGCAGGCCAAGCGCACCACTTTACAACCTCTCACTTTTAAACTGCTGCCATTTAAATACAGGGTGACACAAAAAAACTGACGACCAAATTGTTTTTATTCTAGCACGAATGTTTTTACAGATTGAAAGTTTTTATTGTTTTTATTCAATTCTCCGTTAAAAATGTTATGTTTATGTTCTGTTTCAAAAATTTTCAACACATTTAAGCTACTTTTTGTTAGATATCAAACCAAAATGAAACATTTTTGGTGTTACATGAGCTGAAAAAGCGCCCGATCGACATTGCGCGAATGCTCGGCCTCGACAAGTCCAACGTCCGGCGCATCATCTAGTGATTTGAGGAGCTTGACCATACTGGCCGCTATAAGGAAGCGATAGCAATTATCAAACTTCGATTTCTGAGAACCGGAAACGCGTCCGAGTTGGGCGGAAATCGGGGTTCTCGAAGGGTAAAGTGGTCCGTCAGACCGGCATTATCGACCGATCAATCCGCTCAATAACCAAAAAGGATCTTCATCTCAAGCTCTTCAAGCTCCAAAAAGTTCAGTTCCTCACCGACAATAATAAGCGCGTACGGCTTCAAAAATGCAACCGACTCCTTCGTCGAGACGCTCCTCTTCAGTGGGACAAAATGACGAGAGCTGTTCATCGCGCAATAAGCGCACAATCTCTAAAACGGCTAGAACTAGTCCGCAGAGGCTCCCAGCACGTCGGCCATCATCGAACACTGTCAAATTGGTGATGGTTTGGGGCGGAATATGCACCAGCAGCACCAGCCCCCACCATGTGAAAATTGTTTCAAGCCTACAAGGCTTTGGAGATAAAATAATATTAAATTTTTTATTCTATCTTATTTTGTAGCATTTTTTATGCTGATTCCTATGGCGTAATCCATTTTTTTGTAAAAAAAATTTTATGCACTTTTTGGGCGTTTTAGAAAATATTCCGATTTTTGGGGCGGAAAAAATTAGACCATTTGTAATTTCTAATTTTTTTTCCGCTACTGTAAGTCATATTTCTGCATAATTTTACTTTGTAGATAATGTCACTTTATATAAAATACTCAATTTTAATTTTTCGCATACATTGATCATAATCTTTGTACATATGCAATTTGTACATATGCAAATTATTTAAATTAAATAATGACGATGAAAAATATAACCAAATCAAAAAATAAACAAATTTATTTATTTTTTAGGTTTATTATTATGAATTGTTCTTTTATGAATTGTACAGTTAGAACGGGGGAAAGAAAATAGCAATCAATACATAATATTTAAAATGAACTATAAAAGTTCTACTTTAAAAGTTCTTTATCCCATACATTCAATATGCTTTTCATATAGCCATTCCCAATACAATATAATTATTAAAATAGCATAGAAAATGGCTCCCAAAAAAATCAAAGCCATGTGTTTTGCATAAATATTGTTAAAATATTACGTAAAAACACTTTTACGAGTGAAAAAAGTGCAATTAAAAAAACCCGCTTCAACGGGGGTTCGAACCCCCGACCCCCTGTTTTGAGGTTTTGGCTGAAAACGGGCAAGAATGGACATCAGATTCGTTTTCTACGCCCAAAATTAACCCCCTATGTACATTTGTGGGCAAATCCCAGAGGGGAAAGTCTGGTGGGTTCCTTGTAAGAAAAAAAACTCGTTAGTTGTTTTTTGGCCCAGAACAAACTTTTATGTCAATTCTTTTAAATAAGATTCATAATTAAAATGTCAACTAACTTTTATTTGATGATAAATGCAGATTGATTTTGGGTATTGAAATAAGAGTTATTAAAGCTAGCCGTCGATGTTAATAGCGAGCTGACTGATGATTGAGAAAATAATGATAGCTGCGATATATGGTGATGTTGTCCGTACGATATAGTGTTGATATATAGTGTAGTACGACATATTGTTGTCGTACGGATGTTCAAATAACATTATAATATGTAAAAGTTGACAAATAATGTAAATAATTGATAAATAAATAATGCGTTTAATTGTTGAATAATTAAAATAATATTTTTATATTTAATGAATTATTTCATTACAGTAACACCTTTTGATGTTACTGCAACCAAAGCTGCTGGGTCTTCAAATGCATATAACAATAAACTATTAATTTAATACAAAATTTAGTGAATTATTTCATTACAGTACCATCTAAATTTTGATGTGTACTGTTGTAATCATATTTAAGACATGTGAGTTTTCTCATGTAAATCATGTGGGTCTTCTCATGTACATAATAATAAACAATTTAATAGAGTAAAAAATAAAATAAAATATATAATAAATAAATGGTATACTGTTCATGATTATACATTAGCTTTCATAAAAAGTTGCTTTAAATAGTAAAATGTTACTTTGATGAGTTTTGTGCCCACCCAACCAACTTCAGATGCTATTATTTAACAGCAAAAAAGAATCATACAAAAAAGAATAATACGAGAAAGAATATACATGATACAGGATGAGAGAGGTATATGTATAGATAAAAAGATATATCAGGAAGAGAAAGAAAGAAAAAGACAGGCTGAGTTCAAGCCGAATTTTATATCGAATAATATGGGAGGACTTTCCTATTTTTGGAAAAAGTGTGAGATTACAAAACAAATTTAAACTCAGCATTTAGAAACTAAAGCATTTAGCCCCGCGGGGAGTGAGAACTTGGAGTTTGCTGGGAACTCTCACAAAAAATGCCAAAGAAGTTAATCTCAGATTATATTTTCATTATTTATGTGAAAATGAGTTGAAGAAGTGCTTTTATTGTATTTTTATTTTTCTTTATGAAATGTGCGGACGTTAGTTACAATTTTTTTTTACTTATATGGGAACTTTTTCAAAAATATAGAAATTTTAACAAAATCTGCTTGAGAAATTTGTTTGTTCGTCGTATGCATTGCATTTGCATATGTATGTGGTATTAGGGTGTTACATGAATACATACATTTTGGTTTAATTTTTTGTTCTGAGAATTTTCAGTTTTCAGCAGAGGAAAAAGTTTTATGGTCATTTCGGTATACTATGTATAAATTTTGTAGTCGAAAATGAGCTTTGAATTACAAAAGTTGTACTTTTTTCGAAGTGACATTGCTTCGATAGCTGCAGCTCGGATTAACGGACGCAAAGCTCGGATTATGCTCTTGTGCCGATCAAATCATATAGACGGCTGTTCTCCTACATAGGTTAAAAAGGGAAATTCACCGGAGATAAAAATAAACTGAATGACGGGCCAAAAAACCGTCGAAAAACCGGGCGTCTTCAACGATAGTATCGTCAAAAATGGTTTTGTGCTCTTGATGGTATAAACGTGGATTGGGAAATATATAATGCCAAAGAAGTGATAATACCTCAGCATTAAAGTGTCAACAGTTAACTAACTGTAGCACATATCCTTAAAGTTAAAAATCATAAAAAAGATTGTTTTGAACTAAGACCCAAATTTTAAATTTATTATACCAATTCAACAATAAAACTTTATTTTTGCATTATTTTATATATTTAAAGTTAAATTTAAATAAATTTTGTGGACAAATTTTGTACACTGAATATTTAGCATTCATTTTGAATATTTACGCAATAATATGTACATATGCACATCATGCACATCATTAAATTAATTAAAAGAAAGCAAATGGACACAAAATTACAACAGAAAATTCAGATGAATTTGAGTGAAGAGGATTCAGATTGGGATGACCATGATAATAATTCTCTCCTTGATCCCTTTCCGAACAATAACACAAAAAGAAAATTGAAGAATAAGGAGGGAAAAAGAAGAATAAACTCATAATTTATTCCGCTACTCAAAATAACATTTTTACCTTGATTGTTTCATTCTCCTCCTCAATTTCCTCATCCTCCGCTTTCAGGATAGAAAAAAAAGAGTACGACGTGAAAATTTTAAGGAAAACTTTTGCGATTCAGAATAAAATTTAATTTTGGACAAAAATTAAAATAAAGTCTATTTTATTACTTATTATTATTATTATTTTTTTTTTTGCTGTTATTGTTTCTCATATTTGATTTTTCTGGCTGTCATGCGGCTGTCATCACGCAGTTACTTTACAGTGTAAGGCTTTGTACATTTAAAGTTAAAAAATTCCAAAAAAATCAAAAACCTTTTCATTTATTTATGACAAGCGGTTTTATTTTATGTTTTTCAACAAATTTTTGCATTTATTTAAATTTTTCGACGAGATCGCTAATAAGTGAGTTTATACAAATTTTGTAATATTATTTAGTTTTTTAAATTTTATTGTTTTTTTAAATTTTAACTTAAAAATAAAATTAACCATTGTGTAATTTTTTCCTAGTTCCAATCAAAATGGATATGCATACATATTGGAACAAAATCAACTTTTTGGATATTGCATTATTCGAAGATGAATAAAAAAATAGCAAAAGCAATAATGCAAATTTGCACAAAATTCCAAATAAAGCACAAATGTGTGATAATTGACGGGAAGAAAAATAGAAAATAAATAGGAAATAAATATACGTACATAGTTGTGTGGAGGAAGAATAGTTATAGAAAAAGGTTGGTGACAATAGACATTCTCCTGCAAATTTTAAAAAGAAAATCAGCCAATTTTGATGATATGAGGCTTTAGCGTTCTTGAATGTTTTATTTTTCCAAAAACGTGTTTTTATCACTTTAACAACAATTATGCTTTTTTTCCTTCTTGGAATTATCTTTTTTAACATTTGAAAACGAGAATAAAGATTGAATTGCGTTCTATTTACGAAAACAATTTAATAATAAGCAGAATTCATTAAACATTTTGAAGGTATGCAATAGAGCCAATCATTTGTTAATCAAATTAAATTAAATTTTTGATTTTTTTCACAGATTATTCAACTTCTGAAAAACATCGCAAAGAAGTGTCTTTAAAGGATACCGTAATTGGATTTACGGTGAATGACAATGGCACCATTATCGCCTTCAGCAAATCTTTTTTTATGGACGTACAAAAGAATATTTTCAACATTTCTTATTTTAATATTTTTTCAAAGGGTAATTCAATTAATTTCAATATTGTATAATTTTTCTCTAATTGCAATTAATTTTTTTTATTCATATTTTTAGACTTACTGTACGCCCAGTTTACCGGAAATTGTGTATCCCGTACTTCGCCACACCACTCAAAAATTTATGTCATCTACAGCATCAACACAAACTTCAGAGTTTGCGCCATCCTCAACGTCATCATTGTCAGCATCGCCGACACTAACATCAAAAACGACATTGGCAATGGCACATAGCGAAGAACTGAACCGTCGAAAGCAGTCCCGCAGAGTAGTTCACGGTGAGCACGGGCGAGAAGACGACGCAAATGCGTCACGAGAGGTTGTAGTTGAATCGGATGCATGGCCCAAAGGTTGGAAGTTAAAATTTGCAGCCTTTTTTGTGACTTTTTATTTGTGACATATTCAAAAAATAACACGTCAATTCTTTTGTTATATACTTTTGTTGTATACCTTTGTTATGTAAAATTGTTATGTAGAATATAACAATTTTTAAATGTTATTTAGCACAATTTAAAAATAAAACGGAAATCCGAAGAAGTCAATCGTCTTTACCGGATTCAAATGTTAAAAATTCTGGCAAAAATGACACAGAAAGTCCCATGTTGATCGTAGCTTCCTCGGCCGAGAATGGCTCGGAGCACCACAACGCAAAAGCCGTAGCTCGAATTATTGGCGCTGCGACCGACGAAAAAGGGTTTCATACAAATTTTAAAAGTTTTTATACACATTTTTATCACAATTTAGTGCAAATAAAAAATTGATATTTTCATTTTAGAACTTATATTTTTAATAAACGCGACCGCTTTTCTAACGAACGAATTGACGGCGATTCGGACGGTGATACAATTTCATCAAAAAGTAAGTTAAATATGGATTTTAGGAAATGAATTACGTCCGAATCCTACAACTTACTGTAAATCCCACAAAATCACAAAAATTAAGTTTTAGGTTTTTTGCAAAGCCAAAAAAATAACGAAGTACCTCGCCTCAGTGCCGGTCGATCTATTGTGGACGTATTGAATTCGGAGGAGTTGAGGCGAACAACCATGCGAGAGTTGAAAGACAACTTGTCATCGACCACAACGTCTCTAACGACGCCAACTGTTTTGCTTTCAATCGCGGAGCGTGATGTTAAGCGTGCGCGAGCTCATGCTGTAGCTCTCAAAACACCGGAATTCGTTAGAGTATGTTTTGAGAACATTGGGCAAAAATAAAATAGTTGCTAAATGTTGTTAAACTAATTATAGAATAAAGCTAATTTTTGTATTTAAAATATTGCATTTTTAGCCAAAAAATATGGAATTGCGAGATGAACCAAAATCACTGCATTTAATTAGTTATGATACTGGTGAAGAAAAGTAATTTTTAAATATAAATTTGAATTTTTTACAATTTATTTTGCAAGAATTTTTAGAGTAAATACCAATGAGCAAAAATCAGACACTCTAGCGCTACATTCAGCCAAAACATTGACATACACATTGCCGCTTGAACGACCAAAGTTAAGTAATCAGCAACGGCAATCACAACCGGATCAACACCCACATCTGTCAAAGTCCTCCATCACATTGGCTGAAATGGAAAAGATGCGAGAGCGTTTGAGGAGCGCTGCAAACGCGAATCGGAGACAAGGGAGCGCTAGCCACGAAAATACAAGTAGCGAATCGCGCGCAATTCATCATCACATGCAACAACATCCAAATAAATTGGTAAAAATGATTGTATTAACTTATAAGTCAGATTTGCGCTCACATGGATTTTTAGGAATACTCGAGCCTCTTTACTCTGTACATATGTAAAAATCGTTTATCGATTTTTTAGATATTACCTCCTCAACCATTGGCTGTGCCATTTATTCCGGCGTTGGGCTCAGTTATGGATGCCCAGCCTAGCCAAAACAGAAGACCCGGAGAACCCGACCACACTATTCTTCCACCACTTTTAACACCACCTCCGATGTTCCTCGAAGGAACAACTAAAGTAGCGGCCGACAATCTTAGCGGAAAGGCCAACGGTGATATTTCACCTCCACCAACGCGAGAAAAGACAAATGTGAAGCGAAGACGTTTGAATTCGCTGGGTGTAAGGCAAACAGCACACCCATTGACACTTCCAAAAGTAGACGAATGTAATCAAAAGTTTTTGCTAATACCTAAACAGATTCTCAATAAATTTTATTTTAAAAGCGATTTTCTGTAATTTTACATCAAATCGCCCAAAAATTTGTCCTGGACCAAAAAAAAACAGCCAACGAGTTTTTGTTAAATTTACATTTTTGGGGCGATTCTAAGATGGCGAAACGAAACCTGGACGTATTTTGACCACTGGTTGCTGAGATATGGCTGTTTGAAAATTGTATGTCGGGCACAGCTAAAAATCGCAGAAAAACCGCTTTTGTTGTTTTTTTCTGTGCTGAGTTACTGTAACCCACGAGTATTTATTAAAATTTCGAAAATTTTGCAGTTTTTATAATAAAAGTGCTCGTTGTAATGCCCGACTTTGCATATTGGGTTATATAATATACTTGGCGGTTACAGTACAGCCAAAAACGAAAAAACCCGAGTCGACTTCGAAATTTTCAAACCAAAATCTGTCCCTCCTCCCCCCCCCCAAAAAAAAACCCTAAAAATACACTCTTTCAGAAAATCGATGGCACGGGCATTACAACGAGCACTTTTCTTTTAAAAACTGTAAAATTTTCGAAATTTAAATATTGATTTTTGATCGAAATGTATTCAAAAATGTTAAATTTGTAAAAAATGAATAGTATTTGAAAAGAGCGTCAGAAGACGTGTCGAATGATATAATATACTTGGCGGTTACAGTAACTCGGCATAGAAAAAATCAACAAAAACGGTTTTTCTGCGATTTTTTGCTGTGCCCGACATACAATTTTCAAACAGCCATATCTCAGCAATCAGTGGTCCAAATTCGTCCCGGTTTCGTTTCGCCATCTTAGAATCGCCCCAAAAATGTAAATTTAACAAAAACTCGTTAGCTGTTTTTTGGCCCAGGACAAATTTTTGGGCGATTTGGTGTAAAATTAATAAGTTTTAAAAGCTCACAAAAAGCTTTTTATGTGCATATATAATATTATTTAGCCGATTTTGATCTACTGATGCCGCCTAAAGCACAACCTGAGCTACCTGTATACTATGTTCCCCAACAAATCGTAGATCCAAATCATAATCTTTATATAAACGATCCAATACTACGACCCCAATCATCGAACAGTATTCTCACCAGCAATTTTCAACAACCGATTCTTGAATATTCTACAATGATTGCGCCATCGCTAACTGCATTCATTCCCGCCAACGTCTTGAATCCAAACGCAAAGTTAGATTTGTGTTGTAAGAAACAAGGCGTCTCACAGTCGTGCCAATCGCTTTGCAATTTCGACACATTCACTGATAAATCGGTAAATTTATAGACCTATTAACGACGCAATAGAGATAATTTAAACTTAAAAGCGTTGAAAACGGTGCACCGACATTTGTGGAAACCGACATTTGCGGATTTTGAAGTTTAACCAATTTTTTGATGGCACATGAAAATATTTTAGAAGTTTAAATAATCTATTCCGCGCAGAATTTCATTCCGCGTCGAATGGCATGTTAAACTTCTTTCTATCTTTTTTTCAGAACATTTTATTATTAAAAAAAGAACATTTTCCATTTTTAAGCAAAATGTTCAATTATTTTTAGTTTTTCAATAATATCATTTTTCCAAAAAGAAGATAAAAAATGTTTAACATGTGATTCGACTCAGAATGAAATTCTGCATCGAATCAATTATTAAACTTATCAAAATATTTTCGATTAAACTTCCAAAAGTCGGTTAAACTTTGAAATCCGCAAATGTCGTTCCCCCGTGGAAAACTAGTGTTTCCAACATTATTTTAGTTTTAGCTAAAGTTAAATTTCCACTTTCCGCCATGTTGTACGCGGTAGCCTATTTAAGCTAAAGAAGTTAGAGAAACGATTTGACGAGCAACTGCAAAATGGTGGTTTTGCAGCCGCCTGGATCCATTTAGCCACCAGCTGCTTAGCTGGTGAAAATTGATGTCGTTTCTCTTGCAATGATTATTTCGTTTTTCTATGCGATGAATTTCCAACATTATTTTAACTTTAGCTAAAGTTATATTTCCACTTTCACGCGCTTTTTGGAATCTCTAAATATCCCATCAATCGATATGTCAGGATAGCCCATTAAAAATGATGTGGATTTGTGTAATTAAAAATATTCAAGCCGGAAAATTGGGAATTTAAGTTACATAATTTTGGAAACACTGATTAAAACTCAGTAGATAATTTTGAAAAAAATGTATCCCTTTAACAGTAAAAAAATTTTAGTTGGTAAATGCGGTATTACATGGACAGTGTCCTGGCCCTGAATTGGGCAAAGCGTTCGATTGCGCCACGTCGAAAGTGGACCACAGCGTTTGCTGCCGACGAGCCGGCATTGACACGTATAGCAACGGGCAGTGCATGCCATTTTGCCAAACCCACGTTCCCACACCACCAAATATTTTCAACTATGTGGCATGCCTTCAGGTGTTCGATACGATTAAAAATTGCTACAAAGATTATCAGCTGACTAGTCCAAATATTTACGGTGATTAGCTTTATATGTAGAAACATTGGAAAGTTGTGTATGTATGTATGTTATGAATCGTTATACATATATTTATTTTATTTTGTATATTGAAAAAATAATAAATTCATTTAATTAATTTAAAAAGCAAAAGGGGTATTGTTTTTTAAAGCTTCTTGGCCATTTCCCCGCAATACAATGAAGAATTAGCGCATTTTGAGTTGGGGGCAGAAATTCGTGAAATTCGTGACCAAGGAATTTTTGATTTATTCCTTTTGTGTGGGTAAAACTAGTGAGATAGTCTCTTTCTCCAGGATTTCTGTACACGTCCCCTTTTTGTGTACGTCGCCATTTCTGTACACTTTGCGAAATGCTGCTTGCGGGAGTCATCGATTGTCTATTTCAGATAATGTGAGGTTACGGACACTTTTTTTTGCTCATATGTAGTAGGGTAATCAATTGTGACAATAATTAGGCCTAGCAAGCAACAAATATTTGACGTTAAAATAATGTATAACTTAAAAAATTTCTTGTAATATTTTAAACATAAATTCAATAATTCGACAAAATATACAGAAATGTTTTGAGTCGAAACATTTCTGTATATTTTGCTAAAACATATCAATAATGTATGTATTGATTAAAATCACAAAGCGATTTTTACTTAATTTAATTTTTTTGAATTCTATAAATTTTTAATAACAACCAAAACGCCAAACATCAAAAAACAAAAAAAAAAAGTTGAAAAAGGCAAATGAATGCATTAAATAGTTGACTACAAACCCAAACTTTTGACCACAAATAACACATATGTATGTAAATCTATATATTGTCTTAAAAAATATTTTTTATTATTTGGTTTTTATATTTGTGCCAAAAAACTTTTACAATATTTTTAATTTAATTTATAAATGTAAGATATGAATTTACTATGTAAATATAAAAAAAGCTATGTATTACATATTAGGGCTATTAAAGTAGCCGTGGTAACAACACATATATTTGATTGTATAATTATTTAAAATTTTAAAAATGCAAATTATTAGCTTGAAAACTTTTATTATTGAGCAACCAGGCTACCCGA
>SAUE01000420.1:60230-75068 GCA_009724625.1 Deladenus siricidicola | reverse complement strand
GAGGACTTCAATATCAAGCCATACAAGCTCCAAAAATTTCAGCTCCTCACCGAACACAACAAGTGTGTACGGTTCGGAAGGCGCGAACGACTCCTTGGTCGCCACGCACCTCTAGGCTGAGAGCGCATCCTATTCGCTCACGAGGAGCTGTTCATCGTCGAGCTGGCGCGCAATCGCTAAAACGGCAGGAGCTGGTCCGCAGAGGCTCCCAGCACGTCGACCATCATCGAACACCTCAAAAGTCCGCGGATGGTGATGGTCTGGGACTGAATTTGCGCCAGCAAAACCACTCCCTGGTTTTCGTGGACCAGAGTGTCGAAACCAACCAAGAAGTGTACCGCTGCGATTTGTCGAAGTTGCAGTATGTCTGAGGACCCAACGATGCAATTTGGACAATCCAGCAAGACAGCGTGCCGCTGTCTTGCTGAAAAAAAAAGCGCCGAAAAACACTATTTTGCCCATTTTCCGGACTTCATAGCTGCTGCGTAATAGCCGCCTTATTCACCCGATTTCAACAGACGGACTACACTCCATGGTCAATTGTCGAGGGCAAGGCCTCTGCTAAACCCCACAAAAAGTTGGAGCCGCTAGAGCAATCGCTGCGTCAGTCAGCAAGCTCGAACGTCGCTGTAGGAGGTGCGTGGTGTGGCCAAAAATTTTTTGACCCGTTTGATGCTCTGTATCGTAGCACGAGTGTGCCACTTCGAAACCAACTAAATATGTTATAGCCACAACTGTTGTTTATTGTTATTTTTTGTTAGTTTTATGAATTATAAGAAAATAAAGTTTCTATTGCAAAAACTCTTGATGATCGTTTTTTCTGATGTATAATTTTAGTAAAATATTTTTATATATCTATCACGTGGTTTTAATTCCGGACGAAAATAAGAGCCTGGAGGATGAACCACGCGGAAATTTTCGATTGTGATCATACAACCATTGTTCGTCATTTGCACGCCATCGGAAAACAGAATCCTTTCTGGAAATTAGTGCCGCACAACTTGTAGCTTTTTTAAAACAATCTTGAATAAGACATGGCTAAATTGTGACAAAACATGCAAAGAAGGCAGTAACTCAGCGAACGAGAGCAGCCGAAATCAACTCTCAAACCCGACATTCATGGATCAAAAGTTATGTTTTGTGTTTGGTGAAATATGAACGGTGTACTTTGACAGACGGTTACGGCGGATCTCTACGCATAGCAGTTAAGCCATGTGGACCAGGCTTTGCGTCGATACAACGATTAAAATTTTTTTCATGGTAACGCCAAAAATCACTAAGTAAAAAAAGTTCTACCTTATCCGCCCTTGCGCCACCAGATTACCATTTGCTTCGCTCTATGCCCCACTTTTTGGTTGACGAAAAAATGAAAAACTTCGACAAAATCACAATTTGGGTGTCCGCTTTTCAGTCACAGCCCAGCCAGTTCTTCGAGTAGAACATTCGTTCCTGGTGGATAGGTCATTAATAATGATGGTGACTATCTTTTGAATTGAGCTACTATATTGTTGATTTTATAATAAATTTTTTTTATTTGAAATTGCACTTTATTTTGCACCAACCTAATATTTTGCATTTGCACGTTTCTGTCATACTGTTATAAATAATATGCTGTTATAAATAATATTTACGATTTACGGATTTTTAGCACAAAATATACAAATTACGAAAAATGGGCTAATTTTTGTAAACTTTTCAATGGAATCTTTACAGCACTTTGCAAAGTTAATTTAAAAATTTGAACTCATTATTAAAGAATAGTTTATAATTGTGGAAAACGACAGTTAACGACCACGTAAAGATAAATTGAAAATGCAACAAAGTAAAGTTGAAAATAACTTAAAAAAAAGAAAATATTTTGTGATTTCGGCTATCGATAAAACTTACCTTGAATCCTGGCCCTTTAGACTTTATCGAAAAATTATTTACGAAATGTTTGATGAAGGCGTGGAAAATGTTTCTCATGAACTTCTTTTTGATTTTTAATCTTACATAATTGGTAAACAAAATTGTTAATAATTGCGTTTTGTTCAACGTGCAGTTGGTATTAAATACAGTTGGTATTAAATAATCGTTTTTAGTATGAACGATAAACGAAATCTATTATATGAATTGCCTTTGATATGCCGCGCCTTCGTTTTTGTATTTTTGTTTCAGTTCTTTTTTCCTTCTATACACTTTTTTGGTGTCAAAGTTAACATAAAGAATATTTTGATATTCTAACAAACGTCACCAAATTCAATTTTGAAATCTTAGAAGATAAAAAATGATCAAATAAAAAAACAAAAAATAAAGCAGAAATATTTTAAAAAATCAAATTTAAAAAATCCATTTGATCAACAACAAAAATTATCAGAAATTATTTAGCAAATTTGTCAACAAAAATAAGTTATCAATTTTTAAATGCATATCAACTAAATATTAGTACTTAATTATATAAATTTAATTCCAATTATGTTAGATATTACATTTATTTCCATTTGGGCGGGCATACCAATTTAGGAAGAAAGAACAGCGTCTGAAAATCAGAACAAATCTATAAATCAAGAATCAGTGATGTAGAAGTAACTTTATAACGAGTAAGTTTATTCAGCTGTTTACTGTAAAGTAAAAAATACAAATACATCTTTTAAGATCCGATTTTGCTAGATTTTGCATCTTTCTTCTGTATAAACAACCATGTTCTTTTTAAAGAACATTAAAAAAAACAAAAACAAAAGTGTTTTGGAGTAATATGCGTTATTCCAAATTTGCTCTTCTTCACGTTGACTGCTAAAAATGAAAATTGAGATAAATTTCAATAAAAATGAGGTAGATTTGAAAGAAAATTTTTTACCTGTTTTTTACCAGATCCCTAGGAATGATGAAATTCAAAATTATATATCAAAATTAATCTGTAAGAAAAAAATACAAATTCAATTGTGTGAAAATTTATTTTTAGCAGAAATCAGCATCAAATTAGCAAGTTATGAATTATATATGTAGTTCACTGCTTGTTTTTTATTTAAATACTTTGCTAACTGCTTGCCGATAAAAAAAAGTCTTCTTTCTCTCCCTTTTATTTTTTAATCTTGTATAAAAAACTTAATTTTTTTAAAGAGAAAAATTTCTAAAAGTGAAAAAGGTTTTTAAAGGTATACAATTTATAATTCACACTTTATATAGTAATAACTCAAAAATAAAATAAACAAGCGACTTCCAATTTTAAAGTTAACTTATGGAAAAATGTATTCGCCGACTTTTTACTTTGTCCTATCCCTTTTCGTATTTTCATAATATTCATGGTTTCTTTCCTTTTCTCATATATGCATGAATTTTTCCTTTTTTATACTGAAAGTTTTTCCTTTTCCTTATTGGCATCCCTGTTGTTCTTCTTTTCTCGGCGTTGATTTTGTCCTATTTTGTTGTTCGGCATTTAAAGTGATTTATGTTGATAAGTGAAAATAAGATTCAAAACAAAGATTATTATGTAAATTAAAGCAGAAAAGCAACGGGGTTATCGGATAAAAATGATTGATATTTTGTCATAATGCACATCACGCCTCCCTTACTCACTTCAAAAGTAAAAATGCAAAAAATAAATTTTGGGAAAGTCCTATGAGATTCAAAAACTGACTCCATAACTGCACATAGAGTAATAAATTATCTGTGTTTTTGAAATTTATGATGTCTCTATATGAAAATGTGTTCATTTTGAAGCTCATTTTTCAGAACTTTACTAAACAAAAGTATTGTTTATGGAGTTCATTACGTCTTGAAACTAGTAATTATCTAGTTATCCAAACATCTGTCTATATAGTTATTGTTTTTTTGAAGAAAAGTCATTTTAATAACAAGTACCCTATAATACTATGTTTGTGACTAATCTTAAAAAGGGACAAATTTGTTCAATGTCAAAATTAATTGTTCAATGTTAAATTTTAAAAAAATGACATAAAAACAGTACATAAACATAAAAATATGCGGCTCATGCTTGGAGATTTTATGCAAAGTTTATTTTATGCAAATGGAAAGACGAAAAATTTTATGCACATCGAAATTTTTCTTTAGTTTTTCAAACCAAACAAAATTGAAAAAATAGACAACAAAACAGTGAATTTTAATCAATTGGATCGAAAAGACAGATTTTTCTGCACAGATAAAAATTGATTTAATAAAAAAATTCCTTGATGTTGCAAATTTGAAAAAAGCTGTTATGTATTAAAATTCAGTTTCTCACATATTATCTATTTTTTATTTGTTTTTTAGTGTATTTTTCAAAAAATAAAAGTAAGCGGGTCCTACTATAACACGTTCTGGGTTTCAAAAATGCAAATTTGCGCAATAAACAATTAATGGTAATTTTCTATAGTATTCTTTTTTTTTTCTGTTGCACCATGTGTACCTTTTATATGTAAGTACAATACATATATGTAAGTACATATATGCATATATTGCGGCTTGGCACCAATAAAATCTGCTATTTAGCTATAAAAGACAACAATTAAATATTTTAACATAAATAAACAACAATTAAATGTGAATAAATAAAAGCACTAAAAACCATTGCTAATAAAATTCGTTTCTTTCTTTCTCAAAAACAAATTTTAGAAAATCGCTGAAAATATCATTTTGAATTTTCATTTTAATAAAAGATAAATTTAAAATCGAGATGAATTTAACCTTGATAAAAGCTGTAGCGAATTTGAGAGATAATATAAAAAAAGTTGCAAAATTTTTTATTGACTGAGAAATAATTAAAAATGGGTTCATAAGTTGTGTAATTTAAACATTTCTACCAACTCATGTAAGAAAAATTGACCTAAATCAATAAATAACAGTAATTAAACATTTTTGAATTGTTAACAAAAAAATCAGTTTGTTTATGCTTCAAAAACGTAATTGAAATAAAAAATTATCTTGTTTTTCATAGCATTTCAAAAAATGCCTTTCTATAGAAATTTTTTATTTTCTATTTTATTCAAAATGGTATTTCTTTGACTATGTTTAGTTGAATTTTTCTTTTCAAATGTTCTATAAATCGATTTTGTTTCTATAGTTTTTTGTTTTTGTGCCAGCCGAGATCTCTTTTACTCTTTTTTCTCACATTTTATGTGCATATAACAATCTTGATATTTTCCCAAAAAATGAATTAGTGTGTTTTGGAACAAAACATCCTGACAGCATCAACGATGACATTTGTAGTAAAAATAGAAACAACATGCAATATACATAATAGGTTGAATCACAAGTTGTTACTAAATGTTGTTTTTAAGTGTGTACAGATTATGTTATATGTCATTTGAAAGAGCATTTTTTGCGGTTATTTTAACGATTAGCTGGCTTCGTTCGCGAAGTATATTTCCACGAAACTACGTCAGGTCCACTTCAAAAAGTGTGTTATTTCATCTTTGAACAGTTCAAGCTCGTCAGCAATTTATCGGATGCGGAGAAAATCGTCAAGACAATCACTCGCAAGTAATTGGATTCAGAAGGCTCGCGTATGCCAAGTAGCAAAAACGTCAAAAATGACCACCTTTCATTATCCCACAAAAATCAAAACACAAATGCGACCAATTAAGACAATGCGAGATGGATTGGATATTTACTTATGGTTTTATGCGACAGCCGTAAGGCGGGAAAGAAATAAATGTGGCAAAGTTATGGGAGTATTATAAAGCCATTCTTTTATGGGAGTATTATAAGCCGTGCTCGGTGAGAGTAATTTGGAACGGCTTTTACTCTATTAGATCATTATTGCCCATCTTTTACATATGTAAACAACTCGACAAAGTCCGACAAAAATTAACGGTGAATGGCACTAGTACATGTTAAAATTCAAAAATTTTCCACCAGTGCAATTCCAAATCACATACGACGTAACCAACAATTACCCCAAGTCGAACAATTGCCCAGTTGCCAAAGTAATTATTCAATTCTTAATTTAGAAATTTTTAGCTTGTCCAATTATAAAGCTATTCCACATAATCTTAGCGTAAATGAGATTGCCTATTGCCAAAAAATAAACCAAAATGTTAGGATGGCATTTTTTTCAGAACGACATCAATTATCTTCAATATCCACGCCATTAAATAATCAAGAATATGCACAATTTATCAAAACTGTTGAAATTTGAGAAATTGTGATGAATTATTATACAGTGCTGGACATAATTATGAGTCCACTCAAATATCTTTTTCAAATTTAATTTTTTTTCTGAGTAAATATATATTTTTATTATTTTAGTATTTTGCAATGTTTTGTATGATTTCGTAAAGTTTCAGCTCAATTCGTCGCTAAATATCTGAATAAAAATATTTAACTGTGCATATTTTCATTATGACAAAAGCTTTTTACATATACATACAAATGCTAACACCAATTCTTCAAATAACTTTTTGTTCAACTGCAAAAAAACTGATAAACTTTAAACGAGAAATTTAAAAAAATGTTAAAAAATTTAAATATTTTCACATGTTTTGTGTATTTTATAAATTTTGTTTTTACAAATACATACATGTCTCCGACGGTGTTTACAAACAGTAGAACTTGAATCCGTTTTGAATCCGATTGAATCTGGATTGAAATTGCGGATTCAAAAGTTTAAGGCTTGAAAATTTTCTCAAAATTTGTATTTTTTGTATAAAAAAAATTCGATTTGTCTTGACGAGATCTTTAAACAAATGGTCCATCTAATACAAAATAAAAAAACTGCAATAAAATTGAGAGTAAAATGAACCACGAAATAACATTTGCCAATAAAAGGTAAAAAAGCGCGGGTCATTTTTTAAAGTATGTAAAACGATTAAGCTGGCCTCTTAATTTTTTTGATAAAGTCAAGTGCTTCATTTCGCCTCTTTATTTTTTTCGATAAAGTGAAGTCATCACTTCTCAAATTAATTTTTTTTGAAAACGCTGCTCTCCGAACACCAATTTATTTTATGTCTTAGCCAATGATTTTTGAAATTAAAAAATATTAAAGAGCACATAAGGTTTGAAATCCGTAGCTTTCGTTTAGAATTGGTTTAACAAATTAAAAATGAATAATGAAGCCTTTTATAATTTTTGTTACCAAATTGTTAGATTTTCAAAAATAAATAAAAATAGTATTGTATTTTAAAAATTATGTGAAGTTTTTAAACAACTTTATTGATAATCAACAACTTAAACAAATAGAAACTTAACGGTACGATTTCTGGTAGCGTGCACGAGCTCCTGGACCACCGAATTTCTTCGGCTCCCGACGACGGGGATCAGCGACGAGAAGATATCGATCGTACGCAACCAATTGTTCCTTCAACTCTTTCTTGCTTTGCTCGTCGACATTTTTTTGGTAAAAAGAGATAAGCGCCTTTGCGATTGCTTGACGAATCGCATAAATTTGCGCAACCATACCGCCACCTCGCACTCGAATTCGCATATCGATGCCGGCAAATTTGTCCTTGCCAACGATGAGTAATGGCTCTTGCACCTTGACACGCAAAATTTCTGGTTGAAGAAATTCAAGTGGTCGTCCATTTACTTTGATGAGACCTTTGCCCTTTTTGGCATAGGCTACGGCTGTCGCCGTCTTCTTGCGACCGAATACTTGGACTGGTTGAATAATGGGATCTGCCTTCTCAACGATCATTGCCATCCTGCTGTTTGCAACTCTAAACTTTTATAAAGTATTTTATAAAAAAATTTAAATTCTTTTGAAGTTTGTACTATAAAAAACAAGTAATTGTTGCTCAAAATATAACAAAAATACATAATTAAAAAGATGAACCAAAAATTGTAAGCCATTAACGAAATGATTCAAATATCTAATGCAAATATATTTTTTTGTCCAATTAGTCTAAAAACTTTTAGAATACGATGTAAATCTGTTAAAACATTTTTAATATCAATATATCAGGTTATAAAACGTTTATAAGAATTTTTATAAAAAAGTTATTTACTTTTAGCTAGTGTATTCATGCCCAAAAATTTAAGGGACATATTGCCAACAATTTGTTTTTTTACATTTATTTGAATTTGAAAATACGAAAATACTGATATATTTTACGCTTTCGTTTGAAAAACAAAAATCAAAATTTGAGTAAACTGCTTTTTTATTTATGAAAATTATATAATAGCTTGCTTAAAATTTTTATACAGTAACGTTTCTCCATTGTAATTGTAAAAATATTTATAACACATATAAGCAAAAAAAGTGAATTTATACAAAATAACAACATTTTATTTATAATAAATTTTAGATTTACGCCATGCTTCATTCAGAAATAAAAGACGAAAAATGCGCGGAATGGAGCATATCAGAAGTTAGCACTTGTCCATTATCTCGAACTCATCTTTTGAGTCCTACAAACATCGTCCTGGAGTATGTAAAATCAGTAAATGTAGAAATTCTTACGCGATGTGGCAGGCACTTGGAGCGAATTTCTTTGAGAGAAGTTCCAAAGTATGATTTTATGTAAAAATAAATAAAAATACGCATTTTTTATTATTTTATCTGAAAGAACATTAAATAGCGTTTTGAATGGTATACAACATTTGCAGCTTTGCATTATTTCGAAAATTGAGGTTTCTTAAAAACTGAAGTGTGTTTTTGTTGAAATTTCAAATTTTCAAACGTATCTCAGGGAATATTAATTTTTGAGCGAATCATAAAAAGTAATTTGGTAATATCTATGGGGTTATAGAAATCTTTATTAATCTTCTAAAAAGTCATCTTGCGCACGGTGCTGCCGCGTTAGTGCAAAAAAGGACAAATGCGCGTTAGTGCAAAAAAGGACAAATGCGCATTAGTGCAAAAAAAGACATCCTTTCTAAAAACATGCTTTTTCTTTCTATTTTCCATATTTCTCACTTTATTGGTACATTTTCCACATACTTTACTTTGCTGCTTTATTTTTATTTTTTGCATTTCTTTGTTTATTTCGGAATGTGTTGATGTGTTAAAAAAAAATGTAAATTCGGGCGGCTCGGCGGGCCTCATCAGTGATGACCGAGCCAAATTTAACATACCCCGAGCACCGTTTCGGCCCTACCATCAGACCCCTCATTATGTTGAATAATCTTAAAAATATCCATTTTTAAATATTTTTAACAAAAATAATGTTGCCAAAATAGTAAAATGAATTAAAATTGTAATATTAAAATAAAATAAAAATTTTTTGTTTAAATTATTTAAAAAATGGATATTTTTAAGATTATTTAACTTAATAGGGCGGGCCAAAATCCTGCTCGTCTGATGGTAGGGCCGAAACGGTGCTCGGGGTATGTTAAACTTGGATCGGTCATCACTGATGAATCCCGCCGAGCCGCCTGAATTTACATTTTTTTTTCTTAACACATCAACACCTACTGAAATAAACAAAGAAAATGCAAAAAATAAAAATAAAGCAGCTAAGCAAAGTATGTGGGAAATGTACCGATAAAGTTAGAAATAGGGAAGAATAGAAAGAAGAAAGCATATCTTTAGAAAGGATGTCCTTTGTTGCACTAACGCGCATTTGTCCTTTTTTGCAGTAAAGCGCATTTGTCCTTTTTTGCACTAACGCGCGGCCACGCTTGCGCACACTTTTGGTACATTTTTACATAAATTCGATTTTAAATACAGATTAGTATTGCTCAACGATTTTAATCAGAGGTGCTACGAAAATAAATTTTCAATTTTGTAAATCATAAATGTTAGCACCCCTGGTATTAGGTTGGTTCAAAAGGACGTGCGGTCATCAAATAAAACAAAATTTATTATAAAATCAACAATATAGCTCAATCCAAACAATACAATAGCTCAATTCACTATCATTATCAGTGGCTTTTCGCCATCTTCCACGCCAGGAACGAATGCCATCCTCGAAGAACTGGCTGCGCTGGTACACGAAATAGGTGGACACACAAACTCCAACATTTCCGATGTTTTTGAATTTTGGTCCACATGGGGCATACCGACATTTGCGGACCCGACATTTGCGGACGGCATTTGCGGACCCGACATTTGCGGACCCGACATTTGCGGACGAAATAATTTTTAAAATTTCCAATTTTTTAAATAAATGAAATGTTATTTCGGTTCTTATGGTTGATTGGTTTATCGGGACGTGAAAAAAAAATTCGTTGATTTTAAGGTTTTCTGAGACGGGAACTTCGAATTCAATAATATTTTTACTGATTTTGTTGTTTTTGTACAGGTTTTAACATTTTCACTTGGGGTGGCGTATAGCGACCTCCCAACACGTGTGCAATTCGGGGGGGTGGTAAGAAGGATAATAGCAGCCTAACTCGCGATTTTGACGTTTAACAACTCGTTTTTATATCAAAAAAAATAATTATTATTTTTTAAATTGATAATTATTTCGTCCGCAAATGTCGTCCGCAAATGTCGGGTCCGCAAATGTCGGGTCAGCAAATGTCGGGTCCGCAAATGTTCGTCCGCGAATGTCGGGTCCGCAAATGTTCGTCCGCGAACGTCGGGTCACCGTCCACATGGCTCAATTGTTGTGCGTAAAAGTCCGCCGTAACTGTCTGACCAGGATTCAGTACCTCAAAGTACACCAATCCTTTCATATTCCACAAAACACTAACATAACCTTTGGTCCGTGTATGTCGGGTTTGGGAGTCGGGGCTCTCGTTCGCTGAGCGCCTGCCGTTTATTGCATCTGCTGTCGTAATACACCCATATTTAATCACCCGTCGAGATTGATTCGAAAAAGCCGCTAGTTTTGGAACGGCGGAGAAGAATTTGGCTGATGGCTAAAAAATTTTGAATAAAAGCTTATTAGAAAACTGAGTTAATTTTGCTTTTTAGTTCCAGTAATGAATATTAAAAATAAAAACATCGGAAATATTAATAATGATATAATAAAAAAACATTTTTTAACATTTGTTACACTTTTGCCGAATGCTTTGTAATTCATATCATTTCTTACATGTGCTAATTTTAAAATAATTGTTTAGGTTTTTGGTGGATGCTTTCGAAAATTTAGAGCACAAAGAAGCTCTAACAGTAGATGGAATTTTTCGTAAGGAAGGAAATTCCACTCGACTAAAGAACGCATGGGTAAGCGTTTTAGGTTGTCCAAGCGGTTGGGTCCAGTGCTGTAACTTGCGTCCATTTTGCATCCAAAAGTATCTGCATCCACACCCTCAGTTCCGAGCAGTGCGGATTCAAACTCCATTTTTGGGTCAGGATCTGTTTAGATCCACGTATCCAAAAAACGTTTTTGAATAGGACCCATTTTGGATGCAGATCTAATTTTCAATTTTGGGTCCGGTCTTTTTTTGGACGCAGATTCAAAAAGAATTTTTAAATGCGGACCATTTTTGGATGCATGATTCAAATTTGTTTTTGTATCCGTATCCAAACCGGGATCTGGCGTCAAATGTTTGTTTAAAAACCTGTATCTAAAAAGCGACATGTTTGTTTTCAGAACATTTGAATTCGGATCAAAAATCAAATTTCGGATCTACATTCATTTTGAATCCATTTTGGATACGGATTCATGCTCATTTTGGATCCATTTAGGATCTATTTGAATCCATTTGAATCCATTCGGCCATGGAGTCATTTTCCAAATGAATCCATTTTTGGATCCATTGGATCCAAAACATTTTTAATCAAAAAATAAATTTTGAAAATAAACAATTTTCACGATAAATAAAAATATTCTGTAATCAAACAGCTGGCCTCACTAGCTTATCTTTGTATATTCAAAAATTGAATCCGGATGCAAAAGTAGGATGCGGATTCAAAAGGCGTTTTTGATTCAAAAAGGCGTTTTTGATGAAGGATTCAAACGTGGATCCTGGACCTAAACCTTCTTTTTAGATACGGATCCAAACTGCTACATGGATTCAAAACCCCATTTTAGATCCGTATCCAAAGTGGGACCCACCGTGGATCCCATTTAATTCCGTATTCAAATAGAGGACGTAAAGTGGATACGTTTTTGCATCCATATTCATTTTGTATCTGGATTCAAAAATGGATGTGGATTTAACATGGATATGCAGATCTATTCTGGATTCAAGTTACAGCACTGGTTGGGTCTGCGTTAAAAAATGATGGCTTGTAGAGAGGATTTGAGTTCATGTTTGAATAGTTTTTGTTTCTAATTTGAAGTCTATGGTATCGCCTATTTTAGACAATTTATTGCGGAATGAGTACAATTCCTGAAGAATACACTGCACATGATGTTTGCTCGTTAATCAAGCGCTTTTTTCGTGAAATAAAATCGCCTATTTTTGAGGATTGTCAGCTAAACATTTTGAAATTTGCCGAGTCATTAAACAATGATGATACTATCTTTAGAGCAATATTAGCCGTCATCGAACGGCTACCTGCCACCAATATATCAGCCGTCACGTTTCTTTTAAAGCAGCTTAAAAAGGTTATCGTATATTTTGTTGATGTAAAAGTTAGTAACAATGTTTAGGAAGTTTTTGTTTATTGACCAAATTTTTAGATAAGCGAATATTCAAATGAAAATCACATGACAATAGATAACCTTGCAACGGTATTTGCACCTTCCTTATTTCGAGATGATACACCGATTTCTATATCAAAGAAGAAAAAGTCAAAAGACGATCAGGTTTGCGATTTTTTAACTTTTTTGGTTTTATATTATAAAGTTTATACACCTAATTGTTTTACAACAGTACATAAACACTAAAAAATATTTTCAACATGATTTTCAATAGATATAAAGTTATTTTTCCTCTTAATATTTTAATTTATTTCAGTTCCATCTGATGAAGTTTGTACGATCGCGAAACACACTTCAAATATCGGTTTTGAAGTTGCTTATCACAAAGTCACACATTTTGAGTAAGTTATTAATACACATAAAATTCATATATTCTATTAAAAAACTAAACAAAGACATTCGTAAATATGTGTACATCTTGTAATATTAATCAATTAAAGGTCCCCTTTTTGAAGTAAGAGTATCCCGTCTTTCTTCCGAGCATTGCAACAACAGTTCAAAAAAAAGTATTAATGGATACAATACACCAACAACCGCTGCTAATCTTCCGTCGCTGCCATTGGAAATAACAACCCCCGCTGAAAACAAAATGGTCACTTGTGCAGCTAGCTTTAAGCGCCAACCAAGCGCAAAGGTGAATATTCAACGTGTGCTGAGTCTACGTGAACGTCCCCGAAATGTAAACCTTACAAACAACTGTATTCGTTATACCACAAGCGTTTGGCATCAAAAACCAAGAATTGCTTCGGCTTTAATTGCGAGAGACGTGATAAACAACGAGAAAAAATCGGGTATACTTGATTCTGTTTTAACAAGTCAATCTCATAACGAAAATGTATCCACGCCAATTTCGCGGATTCCATTAATTCAAAAAAAAATTGCACTAAATGATGCATTATCTTCCACAAATAACTTCATTGACGGAAAGATCAGCGACATTGACGACGATGTCGAACGAACAAAGAGTATCGGAGAAGAGGATTTGTTCATTGTTCAATCGCTGCGCTCGGCAAAGCCAAGACCACCACGACCATCACCACCAAAAATTGTTGTTGGCACTAGCGTCCCTTTTGGTGAGTATAAAATGAAATCAGAAATACAAGCAAAGAAATACCCTCATCAAAAGCAGCCAATTACATTGAGAAAGTCGCGGGAATATGTCAGCGAAAATGAGAAAATTTGCACGTATTGCGATGCTCGTGGTCATCTCATCAAGAATTGCCCAAACTTAGAACCGTGGAAATGACGCTTTTAGAGCGGTGGAAATCTAAACCAGCAAGGGCGTGAATTTCTGTTTTAATTTTACTTGAGTTGACTTAACATATGAACACAGTTTTTTTACAATTTGTCAATCCCATAAGCAGCAAAAGTTTTTTTTTAAATCGTTATGGTAAATTAGGTGCTATAGCGTTTCTCCAAAAAATACCCAAAATTTTGTATGTACGAAATTGATCAAAGTCGCCGTTTGTGCTAAAATTGGCCAAATATGTGTATATAAATAAAATTCATAAAATACAATATATTCCAAATTCTCACATTTGCGTATTTCTGTTATGGTCAAAGATAAAAAAAAATGTTAAAAGAGTCAATGCAGGCTGAGTTTGTCGACAAAAATCAGCTATTCGTTAGCATTAACAATAATTATAACATTTCATGCATTCTAATTATAAGCGATTTTCTGTAATTTTGCACCAAACGCTTGTCCTGGCCCAAAAACAGCTAACGAGTTTTTGTTAAATTTACATTTTTGGGGCGATTCTAAGATGGCGAAACGAAATCTGGACGAATTTGGACCACTGGTTGCTGAGATATGGCTGTTTGAAAAGTGTATGTCGGGCATAGCTAAAAATCGCAGAAAAACCGTTCATGTCGAGTTACTGTAACCGCCAAGCATATTATATCATTCGACGCGTCTTCTTACGTTCTTTTCGAATACTGTATTCATTTTTAGTTTTTAAAGGAAAAGTGCTCTTTGTAATGCCCGGGCCATCGATTTTTTTCCGTTATCTGAAAGATTAGAGCAAAAAAATTTTACGGTTTTGGGGGGGGAGGAGGGACAGATTTTGGTTTGAAAATTTCGAAGTCGACTGTTGTTTTTTCGTTTTTGGCACATTTTTCGCTCCCATTTATTGATTTTTTTACAAAATGTTGCAGAAATTAATGTACCAACGTAAATTTTCAATGTGAATTCTAATTTTCAAACAGATTTTAATTTGGACTACTGTAGCTTACTGTAGAACCAAATATGCAAAGTTGGCTTTGCAGTGTGCTACACCTCAAACCTTATGACCAAATTGTCTCATATAGTGTTTTCGGACATGCTGATATCATATTCAACAACATTTTTTAGATTGGAGGTGATTTAAACGCTATACGGTGACATCAG
>SAUE01000420.1:45790-56121 GCA_009724625.1 Deladenus siricidicola | reverse complement strand
TAGCAGAAATACGGCCCCTTTTAACGTCTGACAAATTTTCACTCATCACCATTGAACGAAAAACAAAACAAATGAACTAATAAATAAATATAAAATGAAACAACCGACAAAATAATTTATGAAAACAGTAAAAACACGGTCTCCTTATACTTTGAACATGTCAAAAATGGCAAAAATTGGGTTTTTTCAGTGAAAAATTTTTCGTTTTGAAAAATTTCAAAAACCATGGAAGTCTAGTATTTCTGATATAAAAACACATGTTTTAAAAAAAGTTTCATCCGATTCCGACATTTGAGACAAAAGTTATGCCAATTCTTAAACTGTCCTTATACTTTTGAACATAAGTGTATTCTAAATATTGTGGAGGAAATAAACATACGTTTAAAAAGAAAAAAACTATTTAGCTTTACAATTTTTTGCAAGAAATACAAAAAGGGAAGAATAATATCTTTATTTATTTAAAAATAATTTTACCTTCAAAGCTGCCTTTTCCAACGGTTTCCCATAAATTCCACACATAATTTTACTTATTCTCTCCTTCTAATCGAATCGAAACTGTCCCGCGAACACATTTTTTGACAAGCGTCATCCATGAATTGGAGTCGCAGTAGAAAATTATTTTTGCATTCTTAATGTGCCATATTTTTGAGGCAGAAAACAGAAAAGATCAAAAATTTTCGTTGCATAAATTTTTAAGGCTCAGATCGGAAATTCTGTTTATTTTTAATTTTTTAATGATATATTTTGAAGAAAATGTCTTGAAGAAAAATATGTTAAAAAACCTAGATTTTTTTATATATTTTTAAGAGATTTCCTAAGAGATTATCACTGACTATTACAAATTCAGATTAACATAAATAATTTATGATTATTATTATTGCTCACTATTATTAGATTTCAATGACTTCTAAATTGGCATTCTTTTATATATTATCCTTTCATTAAACGACTTCTCATTGCCGGGAGAAAATGCGAATAATTATTTCAATTTTTTTCTTCATTGCCCATTTTAATTCTTGAATGGACGAGAAATTTCCGTCAAAATATTTGTCGACTTCCCCTTCAAGAAATGAAAATAGCGGGCAGTGAGAGAACGAATCGTTAATTAAAATTTTTTGCTTTTAAGACCACAAGGTCGAAAAATTTTTAAATATTTTTGTCTTTAATGTAGATTAAAATTAATTTAACGTTAATATGGAGTTAAAATTAACGTTANTATATATATATATATATATATATATATATATATATATATATATATATATATATATATATATATATATATATTTGGTTATAACTACCTAGACCGATACCGAGGATCTGTGTGTGTCCTGCTTATAATAATACAATTTAAGACTGACATTAATCTTTTTTAAACAAAACTTGTTTTATCTGGCAGCTATTAATTTTCCAATGCGATTTGCATAAAGGATTTTCAAAAATAAAATTTGAAAAGAGCTCTCAAAAATTACAGAATCATTAACATTGTACCTCAAATGTTCCAGTTATATAGTTGGACAAATATATAGTAGATCTATATTATATTTATATTAGTTAAATTTATATAATATATTAACTTAAACTATATATTTCGTTACTAATTATTACTGAAAAAAATTCTTTCAAAGATGATGATTTTCCAAGGTTAACTTAAATGTTATTATACATACGCCCACAAAAGATTTTATGCAAACACAATTTTACGTAATTTGGCACCAAATAATGATAATATTGTTTATTTTTCCTGTATTTAAACTAAAGTGACCTTGTTTATTATTTTTATTTATTTAAATAAAATTTGACTAGTCTATTTTTCCAGTTTTATGTGATCATTTTTACATGTATAGATTATATTTATTTTTGTTACAAATGGAATAAACTATACATCTACATATACACTTCTTTATATTATATTATTAATAAATTTTGTCAAAATTATTTGAAAGTCCTCTTCGGAGCATTTCAAATTTTTTGGTAGTAATAAGTGTCATTAAACATGAAAAGATATAAAAAATCCCGCAAAACCACCCGTTTTTAATCATTAAATTTTTTGATCAAAATATTCCAGAAGCAGAATATTTTAAATTTTCCACCTCCAACTCAATATTGGTGAAATGCCATTATTTTAAAGATCAATGATTATCTTTTATGCGTTGACCTTTCATTCGCAAGTATTAACATTAACAATTTTTGCAAAAATTCTAAAGCCGTTCGCCTATCAATGCCGTCCTCCATCTCTTCAAGCTCACAATTCCCTACCCAAAATGAATAAAAGTCAACGTTTATACAAACTTTTCGGGATGTTTTTTTGCCTCATCTGTTTTTTTCATCATTAGCTATATTTTATGTGCACATTTTCTCGTTTACTCGGTGTGCTGTGCAATTTTTTTGATGAAAAGTTAAAGGCGCAGGAATAACTGTTGGTACGAAAGGGGATTGAAAGGGTGGGGGAGGGAGAGACAAAAAAAGTGCACTTTGTTTATTTTCATGTTGAAGGCCCGTGGCATAGAAAAAGTTTAATTCAAGTAATTTCTTTTTTAGGTTTTATTCCGGGTTTGACCGAACAAATGCGTTTGCTTTCATTTTTTTGCATTTCACCGCAAATAAGTGATATGAAGCGTATTTAAGGTAAATTGAATTATTTTATGTTGGGCTTAGCGCAACCTAGATAATATAAGTGTGAGCGAGGTCGGCAAGTTGTTTCTATCGGCTGGGAATTTTGGGAATAAACGAGCTATAATTTCTTGATTAATAGAATACAATAATTTTTAAAACCACCATAATTTTTTTAATTAATGTTAAAATTTAATTTTTTTATTACAGTTAAACTTTTTATGTTTAATTCAATCTTATTTCTAGATTGATTTATTAGAGGTTTTGTTATTCCTGTAAAAGTGCTTAACCCACACAATCCAACTAATCAAATTGCGTTTCTTATTTAATGTTATCGATTCAATTAAAATTTTTACGTCACATCAGAAAATTACCTTGCACGTTTCCGTCACACATACATATGTATCATTCGTCTATACAAAAAAGTTTTTTAAGTAGCAAAAACAACTAATTGAAAATCTGCCAAAATGTATTGTATATTATGTTGTCTAAGCTAGCTGTGTTACATTATTGGTGCTGTGTTCGTTTGTTGTGGCTTCTTATGCCTTTATCATTTCAATTAATGTTGTCCTCAATTTGTGTTCTGTAATGCTGTAACGAGAATTACATAGAAATATCAAGCTAAACTAGAGTAGAAAACTTTGCGCTTTTTTCACGGAAATACATTTTATAAAGTTTTCAATCCAGTTAGGTTTGCTATTTTTTGAACACTTCTTTTTATGACACAAAAACGTTACCAAACACTCACACACAACACATGTATACAAATGCAAATGTGTGTTTTATTCATTGAAAAAAAAATTCAATTTCGAAAATTCGGCCGTAAGTTTTTCGATTAAATACGTTTCAAACATAATTAACAATAGTCGAGATGTTTTTGGTTGGAAATATTTTAGCTTCATACCAATTTCGTGAAATTATTACTTAAAAACCTATCTTTAATTGTTTTTAATTTTTCAATAATTTTGCAAATTTTTATTTTACAGGATGTAAAAGATTTATTTTACTTTATCTATTTAAAATACGTCATAAAGACATATCAAGGATAATAATTAACAAAAAAATAACAAAGTCTAAGACAACAAATAATATTACTCAAGCAGTAAACAGATCTAACCATATAGAAGTAGTTTTATGTCAATATTTTGGTCAAAATATTGTCTTTTAAGCTGTTTTTGAATATTTTTGCATTGGTTATAGTGGTTACATTATCTGAAAGTTTTGAATAAATCCTTGCTGTACGCAAAATAAATGAATTAAATCTTAATTTAGTTTTGAAGTGAGGCAAATAAAGTTTCGTATTATGATGTCTAGTAATAGCTCCAGTATTAATTTTCGGCAAATTTTGCTTATTTATAATAATCTTTCCAAGCAATATTTTATGAAAGAAAAGCAAATAAGATAATAATTATTTTAACTGTTGTCTTTGGATTTTTGTGAATGTTTGTGTGTAAATCGAAATGAAGTAGAATTGATTGGTGGGTTTCTTCTGGGGCTAAACAAAATGCTGACCATTCTAGCACATGCCATTTGTGGCATTTACTTGATATAGATAATTGTTTTTCAAGAGACAAGATAAATTGAAATCATTAGCAAAATGACAAATTAATCTAAATAAGCATGAATAAGGTTTTATTCACTAATATTTTTCGACGTGGTTTCTTCCTTATAATAAAAAATAGTTGTCGCAATTTTTAATATTATAGTACATAATTAAATGTTCTGGCTTGCATTATGACAAAACTTCTTTTCAATAAGTTAAATGAATTTTGTATTGATTTGTGTTTGCAAATTTTTAACATTTTCAAGTTTTGGGCGCATTTATCCATTATAATTGTGAAGCAAATTTTTTATTTGCTAAAGTTAATAACTTTTATGCTTTGCTGCCTTTGAATACATAACAAATGAAATAAAAGGTGTGCTAGATTTTTCGATAAAAAATTGCTCTGGAAATGAAAAGGAGTAAAGGAAGGGAAAGGCGGTGCCCAACAAAAAAAGATAGATGGGGTTTAAAAAGAGAAAAATGCGGAGGCTAAAGGTAAGGAAAAACATCAAATAAAGAAGAAAATGTTTGAAATTAAAATGAATGCGAAGAGGAGACGGAGAGGGAAAATAGGCAAAAAACATAATAATAAAAATTACAATAAAAACAGAAATAGGCAAGGTAAGGAAAGTACAAAGGAGGTGGAGGAGGAAAAGTAATTTCATAAAAAGCAAGAAGAAAGAAAATGAGGCTCAGGTGTGATGGGGGCATGAGATTGCAAAACGTGGAAAATTCATATTAAGTTTGTTTAAAAAAGACTATTGTTTGATAAAAGCAGATGAAAAAATAAAGTTATCTAAATTTTTAATAAATATAATAAAACTGAATGTTAATTCTTGAATTTTTGGTAGATTGTCATTTTTGAATAATGTGCATTTTGAATAATGTGTTATTCAAAAATTTAAAAAAATAATTACAAAATAATCAACTCACCACCAAATTTGACTAACATACTTTGACTAATTGCAAAAAATTTAAAATCTCGAGTTACATCTTTTAGTTTGCAGTGAATTATCATTTTATAATGCAGTAAGAGAGAATGTTGACTTTTCAAATTTTATTAATATATTATTTATTTCTTGTTGAAGTTAAAAAATGCAATTATTGAAGGTTTCAAAAAATGTGTCAAAAAATTTAATGAAAAAAAGGAAAATGAAATGAAAATTTAACAGGTGTTCGGAGTCAACAAAAGTACGCTGATTAAGCAGTTATTCACGTAATAATTGAGATTTCTTAATTTTCAACTTTAATCTCATATTTTGGCAAAGTAAGTCATGCTGAAAATAGAAAATTAAATATTTGAGAATAGAAACATACCACGCTTCCGATTATAACTTTGATTGTTCGTTAATTATATTTTTGAATTAAATTATCGTTATAAACGAAAATAAATAAAGTGATTGTGTGTGAAAATATACGAGTAAACTAAAAAATAGTATGGAAAAGAGGAAGTATGTGAAAATATTTTACGTTTGTTGATGTTTTTATAATGTATGTAATTTAGTATGTATAATTATGGTCAATAACGAAATATTTTAAATTAAATTTCGTGTAAATTGGCTTCAAATATCACTTTTAACGAATTTGAGGAAATTATGTTGGTAAAATAAGAAAATATAAAAAATGACGTGAAAAAATGAATTAAACTTTGAAATGTAAAAATTTAACACATTTTATTGAAAATTTCGAATGTATAAATTTTGTTAAAAATTTCCAATTTTTTTTCTCCAAATTGCTGAAGAATACACAGAAAAAGATCGCTTAAGCTGGGCTTGCGCACAAATAAACAAGCCTTCAGGGCTGGTTTATACTTTAAATTATTTATGAAATTCATTATTTGTGTTATCGTAATATCAATATTTTTATAACTAATTGTAAGTATGTTTAGAATTTATATGCCAATTTTTTTAAGAATTCATGAATTCAGTGACAGAAAACGTCTAAAAAAGAGTAAGAAAGATTCAGTGTAAGAAAGATTAAAACAATTTTAATTATCCACATATTATGTTGAAAATTTAATTTTTTTTAGGCTTTTTCAAATAGCAAGTTTTTGTTTTAAGTGTAGTCACGAGCATCTAAAAGTGTACAAAAAATAGCACAAATTAAACTAAAAAATTGCTGTGCCGTTCTTTTCTTCAAATTACGGGCTTTTGAATAAAAAATAATAATTTGATTTTGAAGGACCCAAAATGAAGAGCTTATAAAAGCTGAAGGGCCTATATAAAAAACGATGAAAGGACTATAAAAATTGATTATAATAATGCACGGACGTAAATTTTTTATTTTATTGAAATAAAAATTTTGTTGTTCCAGATTTCATCACTAAGCTCTCCAATTTGACATCAAAATGATTGATCAATTGCGTATAAATATGAAATTAAGGTAGTGTTCTTTTTCTTTTCTTTTATGTTCATTCTAATTTTTTTTTAATATTTTTCATGCCACGTTTTCTCATTTCCTCTTACATTGTTTATTATGATGTTCCTATTTTGCATTTCTGTTTTTTTCGTTTATTTGTAAAAACTTTATTTTTTTTCAACCTTTTAGCCAAACACACGATCTCTGCCGTTTTGATTTTTTTGCCTTTAAGTTTGTTTTCTAACTCATTGTGCAATTTTTATCAATTACCTCGTAATTAAAAAAATAAACTTTTTTTTATCGAAAACTAATCTCAATTATTTCTGGTTTAATAACTTTTTTTAGCTTTTTATGATAAATAATGAAATTTATAATTTTTGTTACAAAATTAAAAAACTCAATTTTTTAATGTATGAGTTTTTATTATCGTTGTGGGTGATGTTTAATTTTAGCATTGTAATAATCAACCAAAATTTAAAAAAGTAGTTTTTTTTATAAAACATATAAATTATATAATTTGTTGTTTTGGGTTAAACAATAAAAAAACTTTTCTATTATCATTCTGCTCATACATTTATGAATGTTTGTGCATGAACTTGAGAAATACATAAATTGTCTTCTTTTTTATTGTTATTATACCTGTTAAAGTTTTCCGATAGCATTGTTTTTTTAATCAGATATGCTTGACTTGTTTTATTACTTATTGTTGTAGAACATGACACGAAATTCCACACGAGATGTGCATATTATTGACGTATATGTAAATAATGGCGCCTATTATTAATTAGAACTAACAATCGTACATAATTAATGAAGAATATTATGTGATGCCAGTGAAAAATGTATAAATGATTTACGCCTATAGCCGATTTGTCGACATTGGCGTAATGTGGGCGGCGCGTTTTACGGGAGGCGGCGGTAGTAGCACCGCCGTTGGCAGCGGCGGTGTGATGGGGGCGGTCATTGCCGCCGGTTCGCCGAGTGCGCCAACACCATCATCAGTTGTTGTACATCATAATTTGTCAGCCCTGTGCCTCACCGAAGCGCAAATGGAAATGTTCGTTAATTTTGTTTGTTATTATTGTGATATATGTGTGTTTGAATTGATTAAAATAAAAAAATAACGTTCGAATTTTGATGAATAAATTGTGTATTAGTAAAATAATGAAAAAAATTTAGGGCTCGCGGTGATTTTGAAAGATACCTACAGCGATACTTCTTTCCCTGCATAGCCATTTTTGGAATTTTAGGAAATATGCTCAACTTAACTGTGCTTCTTAAAAAAAAAATGCGGAGCCGGTACGTAAAGATATAATTTTAATTTTTAAAGTAAATACTAAAATATTATAAATCATTTAAAATACATATTACAAGATAAAATTATTTAAGGTTCAGTTCAGTACATATGTACTTCAGACAAACGCTAAAATATATAAATTATAATAAGATATTGATAAGAGATTTGGACATTTAGAATATAGATGTATAAAAATTGAATTTTTTGAAATTTACAATAGCAAATTTGTTCAGTTCGAATCATTTAATTTTATAATATATATATATAATATTTTATTTAGTGCTAATACTTTTCTGGCAATTTTGGCAATTGCGGATATTTGCTTCCTTGCGCTTTTATTGCCCAATGTGCTTGCCAATTACGGCATATTTGCCTTCAATTACTATTTTCGTTATTTCTACCTCCACTCAAAAGTGCATTTACTTTCCCTCGCTAATTGGTCGTCAGCTGTCGCAATTTGGTAAAAAATCAATTTTTAAATGTATAAAAAAAGCGTTATATATATATATATATATATATATATATATATATATATNTATATATATGTATATATATATATATGTATATATATATATATATATATATATAGACTGGTGGAAAAAATTATGACTTCACTTTTTTTTGATTTTTTCGAAACAAAATTTTTTTTGGATTTTATTGTTTTATAAGCAGTCTGAAATAGACTTGAAAAAATTATTCAGCAGAAAAAATTAATGTTCTTATTGGTTTTTGGAAAAAAATTCAGCTTTTTCTCAAAATCGACACTTTTTGGGGGAAATAATTATGACCTCACTTTAGTAAAATTGCCCATAAACGTCTTTGCTGGTACTTCCATGTATTTTTTCTTATTAATGATTAAAATTTAAGGCTGTATGAAGGTATACCACGTAATCAGTGCTGGGACTTGAATCCGTTTTGAATCCGATTGAATCCGGTTTCAAACAGCGGATTCAAAAGTTTGAAGCTTTACAACTTTGTCAATTTGTATGTTTTACATACAAATAAATACACCATTCGATTCGCCTTGACGAGATCTCTCTTTACACGTCATCGAATTCGGTTTTTATGAAAACTGAGCAAGTTATTTAGGAAAAACCAGGGTTTGATTAGCACATTCCGGAATTTGTTTTTAACTTCAATAAATGGCCTATCTAATGCAAAATTAATTAAAACTTCGAATTTTCCAATCGAACCCTGGTTTTTCCTAAATAACTTGCTCTGTTTTTCATAAAAACCGAATTTGATGACGTATAAGGAGAGATCTCGTCAAGGCGAATCGAATGGTATATTTATTTGTATATAAAACTTACAAATTGACAAAGTTGTAAAGCTTCAAACTTTTAAATCAGCTGTTTGAAGCCGGATTCAATCGGATTCAAAACGGATTCAAGTCCCGGCACTGATTACGTGGTATACCTTCATACAGCCTTAAATTTTAATCATTAATAAGAAAAAATCCATGGAAGTACCAGCAAAAATGAAGGTATACCACGTGACGTAATGTTATCTGCGCGTGAAATTGCCCAAATCGGTGTCTTATACGAGGATGGACCCGGTACATGTAAAATCGCGGCCTGAGTAGCTCTGGAATGCTACCGTACAAACTAAATTCTATGCAAAGGTGTTCTCCAGATCTTTTCTACTCGATTTAAAGCGATTGGTTTCGCGAGCCATTGAATTGCGTCGATTCCTCGAGCCTCATATCCCTGGCGGGTACTCAAATTTCGGTGTGCGGTCGCTCCGCCTTGTTGAATAATGAGATTTTTATCGTCGTGATCTTCGAGTAATGAAATAAAACATGCATGCCACATGTCTTGATAATCATTGCTACGAAAGTGATTGGATACAAAAGCAATTTGAAGCTTGTTCACACCAAAAAATCCAAACCATATCATGATACCTCCACCACCGAAATTTCGCTTAGTGGTTCCTTTCTAACGTAGTGGCAATAACCATTTAAGTCGTCTGGATCATCCAATTTAAACCGATTTTCATCACTCCAGATGATCTGAGATGGATTTAAATGTAAAAAAGTCCAATCCTAATGGTCCTTTCCACACTTAAGGAATGTCCACAGGTTTGACCAGTCTGTCTGCATTTCCTGCTCACTGAACTGAAGTCTACAAGTCTTGGTATCGTCCGTCATAGCTGGTGCCTTTTTCATCTTCATTTTTTTATGTACCACGAAGATTACGACGATAAAAATCTCATTATTCAACAAGGCGGAGCGCCGGCACACCGAAATCTGAGTACCCGCCAGGAGTATGAGGCTTGAGGAATCGACGCAATTCAATGGCTCGCGAACTCAACAGCTTTAAATCGAGTAGAAAAGATCTGGAGAACACGTTTGCATAGAATTTCTGCCGAAAATCGGGTGTACGGTAGCATTCCAGAGCTACTCAGGCCGCGGTTTTACGGGTACCGGGTCCATCCTCGTATAAGACACCGATTTGGGCGATTTCACGCGCAGATAACATTACGTCACGTGGTATACCTTCATACAGCCTTAAATTTTAATCT
>SAUE01000419.1:27713-44570 GCA_009724625.1 Deladenus siricidicola | reverse complement strand
GATTGCGCTTGTGCATAGTAATAATAGAAAATATTCGCGTAGGAGAACGTAATCCTTTTACTTGGGTAATTAAACCGGAAATTCATAGAGGCGGAAATTCAAGGGCGGAAATTCATAGAAACGCCATATTCGGGGTACTGTAGGCGTGGGTTACGGTAGTCGTGGTGGGACGCCGACCTCAAATTCGAACTCAGCGTGCGAAGTTACCTGGGGAAGACGTCGATTCACAACTTTTGAAATGCGCAAAAACGCACTTTTTACATCTGGTACTCGACTAATGCATACATTCTTCATCGTCACAAAAAGAGGTGCTCTAAAATTCTGTGAAAACTTCAAAAAATCGTAGACGTCGCAATTATTCACTATTTTCCAAACGAAAGCAGCCATTCGACGCGCCTGCGGGTGTAGAATTTTATAAAAATAATGTGCCACCGTGAATTTAAAAAATTGGCCATGATTTCCTTGCGGGACCACCACAAAATCGGAAAAATTTTAAAAAATCATAGCTACCGTAATTTTCAAATTTTTTCAATTTTGTAAAATAATATGGATAGAGCACGTCAAACGTTACATAAAAAAAGTGAAATTTTGAAAATATGCAAAGGGGGTAGTACGGGCAGATTTCGTGAAAAATCGAAAGTGTACGGATTGGGTCCAATTTTTTTCCGGCAACAGCCCCGACCCATAGCAGCATAAAAAATTTGTTTGGAGGCGGAAAAAAACTCAAACCACTTCAAACTTATTCAAAAATCTCATATTTTTCGTTTTTGCAGAAGTGTGCCCCGTAGGCAAATTGGCTCGCCAGGGTCATTACTGACGTGAATCGCGCAATATTCGTTCGTTTCCGGCAAATTCACTTGACGCGCATGTAGTCGTGGATCGCGAATAGCTAGGGGGCGTCCTTAGCGGCCACCAAAATCAGCGTTACAGTTGGAACGTCCGGAAGGCCCATTTACTGCGCCTCCGCCAATTTTGCGTCATATTGTTCTTTTAGATTTAAAAAACATGGTTATCGCGGATGATTTTATGGAGGGCACAAAAGACGTCCCGTCTGAGTTCCCTTCCATCGAATATCGACGTTTGCTGGACAACGTCGGCCGCCTCAGACGGATCGAAGAGATACAATTGGCCAAACGCGGGCTGCTGACCGGTGCGTACGAAAATATTGCTAATTCTATGATGAATGTCACCATTCATTAGCACAACGGGATAGCCGACGCCTGGCGCTTGTCGGCGATCCGCGGTGAGTGCCAAAACGCAGAAGGCAATTGTAAACGCGCGCTTTCAGGTAGAGATGACGCTCCAATTTGGGATCACTGAACAAAGCCGTCATGTGGAGTGGGTTCTCAGGTAACTCCGGTAATTTTACAGCTCCGAAATTGCAGCAGCGGTTGATACTTTCGGACTTAAATAGAAGCGCTTCGCAATGTGGACAAACTTTGTCGCCTAGCATACCGCAATCGTAGTACTGTTGAAAATGGTATGAGCTTTGCGCGAAACAACCCCGCGGATGCTTCTTTCGGCACCGCCTCATTGGCGTATAAAGCTCAACGCTGGCGGACCGGCTTCGAGACCGAGTTTCGCAATAGTCTACACTCATTCGACTGCGAGACGAGCGTCGAGAGCCTGTGGAAGCGCCTGACTCTATGATGTCCATGCTGAGCACCGATACTTGGGATCCGAGATCATTCATGTCGGCGTCCGAACCGCTCTCGGATGCCAGCACATATTCATCCGCATCCTGTTCATCGTCCGCATCGCCGCCATCATCAGCAAGAGTTGGGAGCCGCGGCACGTATTGCGGGTTGCGATAATTCACCAATTCCCACATATATTCCAAAATCCGGTCACGCTCATCGGAAATGCTGAAATCCGTCGGTTCCAGCAATGCGGTACCGTGCATCAAAAGAGCCTCACCGACAACCGCAACGTGTGCTTATAACTAGCTTAAATTCAAATTTTTTTGAATTTTTTAAGCAGTGCTTATCAGTGTTTCCAAATTAACTATGTCTTTACCGTAAAATGGTAAGTAAAGTGAACTTCACTTAACTTGAAAAAATAAAGTGGTGAGAAAGTGGTGAAACACTTCACTTTACTTTAAAAAATAGTGGCGAAATGAAATTTGCCAGTTAACGTAAACGAAAATTAAGTCGAGCTAATTGAAATATAAATAATGTTGGAACGAATGTTTTTTAAATAACATTTTTACTCCTTTAGCAAAGAACTGGAGTTCGACTTCACTCTTACTTTACGTTCGGACCGGGCGCAGGTCATTAAAATAAAGTGAAGCGGTTAATTTCACCACTTTATTTTTTTAAATTAAGTGAAGTGCTTCATTTCACCACTTTATTTTTTTCGATAAAGTGAAGTCCACTTCACTTTCTAAAATTAATTTTTCATGGAAACACTGGTGCTTATGCTAAGCATTATGCTTAAATTTGAATTTTTAACTTTGGCATTTTTTATTTATCGAAAATCTTGAGCCAAAAATTCCACAATTTGGTCTTTCTGTAGAAAAACGACCTTCGAATTCAGATTTGAATTTCACGGCATCAAAATTTAAGACATTTTAGCTTAAAATTTCAAATTTAAGCATAATGCTTAGCATAAGCAGTAACTTAAAAACTTAAAAAATTCACAAAAAATTTAAATTTAAGCTATTTTTAAGCACAAAAAGTCTCAAAAATGCTTAAAAAACATTGATTTAAGACGATTTGACATACACTCCCCGCTCACCAAGCCACCACGGTACACGCCACACACAATCTTGCACACACATTGTGGAGGAAATGCGAACATATTACCCCTCCCCATCCTCAGCCACTCCTACACCCCCACCGCCACCCCTCCCTCAACAAATACACACCAACAATACCGAATGAGATCGATCGTGTGGTGAAAGTATGTATTATACATATGCATGTACAAATAACACCGGCTATCCCCACACTCATCCCCACACTCATGGGTGGGCCGCAAATAAATTTCATTTGCGAAAACCGCAAATCTCAAATAAATTTTTATTTTCGCAAATCGCAAAACGCAAATTTTTTTTGCAAATCGCAAAAAAAAATAAAAAAATTTTATAAAAAAATTTTTTATAAAAAAATATTTTGTAAAAAAATTTTATAAAAAAATTCATATCGTTTATCGTTATCTACATCGCGAATTTCGCGAATTTGAATCTCTTACATCGCGAATTTGAAAAAATGACTGTTTCCATTCTTCAAAATTTGCGAATTTTTCGCAAATCGCAAATTTTTGCTCAAAAAAACCGCAAATCGCAAATTTTACCACCCCTGATCCCCACCCACCCCTAAACCCATACACACATTTGATGCTCAAGCTCAACGCAATTTGGGGCAGAAATGATGGCAGGTAACAGAGAAATTTTCGAATCGGAATGAAGCAAAAATCTTTTTAACTATGGAAAAAATGAATTAATCGACAATAAAAAATTATTAAAATTACATACTGTATGCTTGCCAACCGGTACGGTAGTCGTAATGGATGGATGGATGATGGATGGTGGGTGGATGGATGGATGGATGGATGAGTGAAACAATTCGCAAAAACAGTAAAAATATTTGAATTTATACGCCACAAAATCGGTCGAAAACGCCAAACTGACAACTGCAAATTGTCGGCAAATTGTCGACAAATGATGCCAAATGATGGCAAATTGGATGTTTTCGAAAATGTTTTTCCAAATTTTTGCGCGAATTTTTTGAGAAAAGTAAAAATTAAAATGTTTTTGAATAATATTTTCTTCGCAGAAAAATTTTTCATTTTTCAAAGAAAATTTTTTTCTGTTTTTTGCGCTTCCCAAAAAAAGGGTGCAAATTGGCGGATTTTTTTTCACTTTCACAAAAATTGGCAGTTGTAAACGAATATTTGGCGCAAATTCGGAAATGAAAAATTTCCAAAAACAATTTAAGAAATGATAAGAGATTACTGTAGCTCGCTTTCATTCTTTATTATATGTATATCGTAATAGGAAATGTTTTTGGGCTTGTTGAGAGGCAATGTTTAGGGAAATATCGTAGTCGACTTGTACAGTATGTAGAGCTTATAAATTAAAAATACAATTCAACTACCGATTCAACTACCGTAATGTGTCTTCAATTCAACTACCGTAAATGTGAATACTTTAAGAATGAAATATGTCATTCACATATGTAGAGTAACGATAGCAGCATACTTGGATACATATAGCAGCATATACACATATAGCGCGACTTAACAGCATAATAATGTATAGTAACCGAATGCCATAACAACATACCGTAAGCAGAACATAACGAATATGTAGCTTGCACTACTACTGTTGATCCCACAGTTCCGCACAGACGGAGATTCACGCAGATACTGTAGCGATTTTATCCGGCTGTATACGATTTGCAAGCAATACTGTATGCATTCATGTTGGATCTAATTGGAGTTCAATTTTAAATCACATTTTTCAATTTGAATTTGAATTCACAGTATTCAAGCCACAGTATTGGATCCAAAAAAGCTTCGAGTTATCGTATTGAACAGATGCTACGGTTTAATGAAGCGTTTCGACTTGCCCTATAGGGTCGCCTCGTTGGTCGAGAAAAGAAATGCGACAAAATGAAAAATAAATAATTCTTTTCGAAATTATAAAAAAAATAAATAAAAGCGAAAATATTTTTAACAATTTATAAATTTCAAAGCACACTCAAATCAAACATAAAAATGGAAAATAATCGCTGAGCCGAAGATTGCTGACGGCACATCTCTGCTTCTCAGCCAGCAACACTATCTCGCCGGTCATATCGTCCTCTCTCTCTCTCTCTCTCTCTCGTTCTCTCTCTCCCTCTCTCTTCTCTCTCCCCTCTCTTTTTCTCTCTATCTCTCTTTCTCTTCCTCTCTCTTTCTCTCTCTTTCTCTCTCTATTTCTCTCTTGCTCTCTCTTCTTTTCCTCTCTCTTTCTCTCTCCCTCTTTCGCCATCTCTCTTTTGCTCCCTCTCGCTCTCTCTCTCCCTCTCGCTCTCTCTCTCCCTCTCTCTCTCTCTCCCTCTCTCTCCCTCTCTCCATCTCCCTTTCCTTCTCTCTCTCGCTCTCTCACTTTGCCTATTGTTCGCCGGTCGGTGGGAAAATGGTTTGAGGAGCGAAATTGAGTGAAATTTTTTCTGAACTTTTTATCTAAAACATTTTTGATGCGAAAAAAATATTTGTGAGCAAAACGCTTCGTTTGTTGCCACACAAATCGCAAAACATTTTGAAACTCCAAACATTTCAATTATTTTTCAAAATTGTGGGGCAATATTGAATGAAAAATGTGGAATGAATCGAAAAGTTTCAATAAATATTTTCAGAAAATCAATTTTTTGTGCCATTTGTCACCCGCTGCAAATCGCGCTGCAAATCGAGCAAAAAAAATTTGGGCAAAAATTCTAAAGGCAAAAATTTTGTGAAAATTGCAAAAAAAATTTTTTTCAATATTTTTGCAACAATTTTCGTCGACGCTTTTGCGCTTTGCTGTTAGATTGATATGATATATGATATGATATGATATGATATGATATGATATGATATGATATGATATGATATGATATGATATGATATGATATGATATATGATATGTCATATGTAGATTGATACGATTTGTATTTTTATATGATATGATATGTGTTATGTTTAAGGAAAATCTTTTTGGGAACTTTCATCTCTCTCTATCTTTCTCTCTCTCTCTCCACCGTCTCTCGCTTCTCCCATTGTTTTGTTAGCAGAAACAAAAATAAAATTAAACTTTTCTAACTTTTTGCCTCCGTTCGCTTTTTACGCGTAAAGTACAAAAAATTGATAAAAAAATTTTTTTGTGATTTTGCGGCAAAAACACTTCAAAATCGAAGCGCAAACTTGAAGTTGAAAATTTGGAGATGATGGGCAATGAATTTCTGGTGAATTAATCGAAAATATTTTCGAGAAACATTCCAACAAAAAATCCTCGGCAAATTTAAAAATAAAAATTAATTTGAATTGAGGCAAAACGATCAAACACCAAATATCTGTGCTCATGTGAATTCCGCAACCACGCATACATATATGTATGTATTTACTACATATATGTGTATTCATAATAACTCACACACGTACATACATGTACTTCACTTCAAAACGCTTACATTTTCATTCAATTTTGAACTATTTCATTTCATTTTATTTCATTTTATATACATTTTTTGAATAGACTTGAAGAAGAGAGGCGAGGGGGTGACCGCGAGTGGCCCCTAATCAGTATTGCACTTTGAATTTTTATAAAGATTTTTTGAATAGACTAGAATGGATCGCCAAGCTATTTGGCTCGTCCACCCACAAAAACTTCCATAGCTACACATATCTAGAGCCGAGAAAACAAAACAAACAAAAAAAAGTCAAATTATACCCAACGAGGACGAAGGAAACTACGTTATGAAAATTTTTTTTTCATTACATATTTCTATTTGGAAAATACGATAAAAAAAACTTTTGCAATAACAATATTCTTTTTGAGATATTTTATAAACAAATTATTTTTCATAACATTTTTTATTTATTTATGTGTATTCTTCAGTTTATCGTAAAGAAATAAATAAATTTTTGAGCAGTATTCTTCTCACATTCACAACAACAAATTTCCGCTAAAAATGGAAAGTAAATTAAAGCCAATGACCGTACTTCCGTCAAAGTTTTGTCGTTATAAAACGAGACACAAAAAAGTGGGGGGGGGGGGGAGAATACGGTGTTTTATAACATTTTTATGGAATATTTTCATTGTTCATCAACGTCTTCCTCTTTCTTTCCGCCGACATAACGCGACGATTGCTTCGCAGAGAGTAAAAAGTGAAATTTATGAAGCAAAAATTATTCACCGCGAAAAATGTGACAAAAAAATAAACGAAAAAATTTATTGCGAAATATTTTTTATTATTTGCTCTCATTTCAATAACTATTCACTTCGAAGTTCTTCCTTCGTAAGCGTCGGTGGTTCAGTGGTAGAATGCTCGCCTGCCACGCGGGCGGCCCGGGTTCGATTCCCGGTCGACGCATCTCCTTTTGTTTGTTTTTTTGCAAATTTTTTTAAGATTTACATATGTATATGTACATACTGTTATCAATATATGTACATACCAGGAGTGTAACAATATTCGATTTTCGGAATTTATCGAAAATCGAAAGAGATTTCAAAGTACCATAACTTTTTTCAAAATGAACTTTTTTGANATGGTACTTTGAAATCTCTTTCGATTTTCGATAAATTCCGAAAATCGAAAATTGTTACACCCCTGGTACATACACACCAGGGGTGTGTCGAAAATAAATTTGAGATTCCGAAAATCGAAAACCCCCAATCGAAAATTTCAAAAAATGATTTCCTTTAAAAAATGATTTTTCAAATTTTGAAAAATTTTTTTCAAAATTTATAATTTTTTTCAAAATTATAAGACAAATTTTATAAATTTTTTTGTATGTGTATTTATTTTCGTAATTGTACTTGAATAATTCTTTGAAAAACTTCAATCAAGTGTCAAATGAATCCGAGAAACTCGGAAATGATTCAAATGAATTCAACGAGTTCGAATTTGAATTATTTTTTTTGCAGTTTGTAAATCATTGAATCATACTTTTTAACTGATTAGATTGGTAAAAAAGGGAAAGAAACTGCAAAAAATTAAGTCAAATAAATTATTCTTGCGAGCGCGGCGACAGCCGCGCGAGCGCAAAAATAGAAATTTTGCTTATATTTCCTTCGAAAAATCACTTATGGATGAGTTTAAATTAAACAAAAAATTTCTTCAAAATTTTTTAAATTTTCGGAAATTTTCGGAAAATGGCCGATTTTCCGAAAATCGAAAGGAAAAAACACCGAAAATCGAAATTTTCCACACCCCTGATGCATACTGTTATCAATATGCATACATGATGTTATCAATATATTGATTTAAACGTCACATTTATGAATTCGTTTATTTTTGAGGATTTGAAAACATTTACATTTTCTACGTTGAAAAATAACTATCAAAAATATAATACGTATACCACGTAGGTTTTTACCAACAAGTATTATTAAACAAATAATTAACCGAAACTTTATTTATAAAGGATGATTCGACAAAACACTTGAAAAACTCATAAATCACACAAATATGTGCGTACATACGCACCAGGGTTGGGCGGAAGAAAAAATTTTCAATTCGGAATTCGCAATTCCGATGGATGAGAAAAATTTCGGAATTCGCAATTCGCAATTCCGAGGCCAAAAATGGCCGGAATTCCGCATTTCGGAATTCGGAATCGGAAGTAATTCAGAAAAAATTGAAAAATTTTTTTTAATTTCTGTCATGTTTTCATAAGATGTTTTACAATTTTTAGGCAGAAATTTTTATGATTTTTTTAAATATAATATAAGTAGAGAAAGCAAGCCATAGAAAGTAGAGAAGTATAGAAAACAAGACAAACAAATAAATGTGGAGTAACCAATTTCATAGAAGTTGCGGATTATGATGCAAATAAAGCAATTTTTCGAAATTGTCATGCCCCGTTTACTAGACCAACAACTTCCGAATTCCGACTCGGAATAGCCAAAAATTCGGAATTCGGAATACGGAATTCCGAGCCCAAAAATGGCCGGAATTCCGCATTTCGGAATTCGGAAGTCGGAATTCCGCCCAACCCTGATACACACATGTTTTTTTTTTGAAGTTCCATAGATCGTGTTCGATTCGGAGTCGAACTTTCACACTTTAAAAATGTTCGAGTTTGGTTTGAAGACGAACTTTATCTGGTATCCGCGAAGTTCGGATCCTGGTAAATTCGGGTTAGGATCCAAATATTTTCAGCACTAATTTTTAACTTATTTTAAAATTTATCTTTTAACTTTAATATTTCTTAACTTTTTTTACATTTTGCCAATTTTTTTTTGTTTTTTTTTAATAATCCAAAAATGCAACTTTTTTGACATTATGGACTATAAGTAATCCGTCCGGTTGTCCTAAAGCGCACAATGGTGTCGTGTCGGATCGAAGAATTAAAAAATTTCAGCAAAATCGGCCAGACCAGCTCCAAAACCGGACGCCGGGGAAAAAACTCGATTTAACCCAGATCTTACATTTTTTATTTTTCCCTTCAAATTAGCGCAAATTCTCACAGATTGGCGCTACACATTCACAAATTCTCGCCGATCACTTCGCCGACGAAACAAGCAAAAGTGTGACGGCAAGAAAGAACTCGGCAAACATTCTTAAAACAAATATGTACATATATGTAATAATAATAATTCGAATAAATAAACAAATTTCGATGAACAAATATTGAATAAAAAAATTTTCAATTTTGCCTTTTTTTTGTCTTAAAAAATTTTTTTTTGAAAATGTCTTTCGTATTTCGTGGATCAAAAATATCACGTAAATGCGTGAATGCGTGAATGAATGAATGAATGTGAATGTACATATGTATATGTGTGTACCTTTGGAATTTTTAGAAATTAAAAAATTTTTTATGGCTTAATTTTTTGAAACTTTCAACTTTTAACTTCAACAAAATTTTTGCTAACTTTGGCGGCTACCGTGCATTTCGTTTAAACAGTAATCATCCAAATGACTACATATACATATGTATGTGGCGTGTTACAGTTAGTGAAATTTATAATAATTTTTTTTGCTTTTCGAAACTTTTTCATTTCTAAGAGGAAGTGAGAGATTTTTGTATAAAAACAATAATTTCTCTCGAAAATGGCTTCATTTTCTCTCTCGGTTTTTAGCAGATTTTGGGGAGTGAAGAAATTTCTAAAAAATTTCCAAAATATTTGTAAAAACTCCGTAATTTTACAATTGTCGTGATCTTCAAAGTTTTAGTAATCTTCAAAAACAAAAAGTTTCACATAAAAAAGCTTAATATTTCAAAAAAAAAATTATTTTAATTTAAAAATATTTTTAGATTTAGTTAAATATGTATTTTTTATTAAATATTTATATTATATTTTTTTCATTTATTTTTAAATTGTATTTTATAATTGTATGGAATCGTATATTTAACTGTGATTTATATATAGCCAAAGGCATGTGTATGTATTGTGTCAGTGCCGCCGCTCCCCCCCCCCCAATATTTAGAACTTAGCGGAAAATGTTGTCATGTGATATTAAAATTTATATTAATTGTGGCATAAAGTTTAATATTTTTTGAATCACAGCAAAATAAAATTTATTTATTAATACATATATATTATAGCGTTGTTATGCATTCACAAAGCATAATTCCGAATTTGTTGAAGATGAGGAAAGAACATTTTTTAAATCCATTAAAAAATGAAAACTATACATTACAGTAACTCATAGATTTATATGCACATATATGTATGTATACAAACATATATATATATATATATATATATATATATATATATATATATACGGTAAAGTTCATAAATACGGTGAAATTGTCCCCTTTTAGTGATGAGTAAATAATTGAATGAATAATTGAATGAATGAATGAATAAATGATGGTTTTATCGAATTTTTCTTTGAAACGCCGTCGTCCGCAGGCAATTTCGCCAACTTTTCGCGCTAAAAGCCCTTTTTTGGACTTCAAAACGACGAAAAACTTTTTGGTTTTATACGATCGGTGTGAAAATTTTGTGAAAAAAAATTTGCTGCATTGTCAAACAAAATGTGTTTGAGGTTGAAGCGAAAATTGCCCGCTGCGCACAAAGTGAGAAATTTAATGCAAATAATTTTTTAATATTCCCAAAAATTACCCCCAAAAAAGATTATATTTGTTTTTTGCCGCAATCGATCGATCCTCCGCGTTCATCGATCGCCGCCGCGCGTTATTGGCGATTAGCCGCCTAAATATTAGCATATATAGCTTAAATAAATTTTAAAGGAAAAGAAGGGCAGAGATATGAAGATACAGACAGAGATATGAAGATACAGAGACAAGGATGGAGAGAAAGACTTACGAAGAGGAAGAGAAAGAGAGAGACGGAGAGCATCAACAAAGAATGGCACGCCTAAAGATAACGCTCACCTCTGAGTTTGTTGGCAGCCGTCTTTTTGACGGTCGCATTCGGCGCCTTCCCCTTTTTCCCCGGACTATTTTTTGCCTTGTTAGCCGCCGGTGCTTTTCCCTTGTTCTTATTAGCCGGCGATCCTTTTCCCTTGCTCTTACCGTTCGGCTTTGGTGGCGACTTCAGTACTGTACTCGCTCCCTTCTTCGCGTGCGCATTGGCGGTGGGAGAGCCCTTTACAGCAGCACGGTTGGGAGAAGCGAGCTTGGGTGAGTTTCCTTTCACCAAAGCTTTTCCTTTCGCATTGGGGGATGATGGGTGAGGTGTTGAAGCCCTCTTACCCTTTACCGAATTCGCCGCTGGTTTAATTGGCGACGCTGGCTTTATTGTGGCGGGATGACGAGGAGGCGGCACCCTCACCGCTGTGTGGGGCGATGCGCTATGTACAATGGGAGACGGCGACGCATGTGCACTCCTGTGAGGTACGTTATGCGGTACATCATGTACACTCCCTACCGGTGAGTGAGGTGCATATAAACTGTCTGTGGATGAATGAGGTTCATATAAACTTCCTACGGATGAGCGAGATCCATACGTACTCCCTGTGGATGAGCGAGATCCATACACACTCCATTCGGATGGGCTACGGTCACTGCCTGCGGGTGGGCTACGGTAATCCGCAGCGTTTGCGTATCGCCGACCGCCATATGCACTTCCTGCAGATGAGTCATATGCACTCCCAGCGGATGAGTGACGGTCATACACACCCCCAGCGGAGGAGCGACGGTCACTCTCAATCGGCTCTTCGTATCCAGCAAAAGGCGATTCATGCAGATCTGTGGAAAATTCCCGGGAACGGCGTTCCTCGGCCCCCGAAAATGGTTTGTATACCTCGTCGGACAAAGCCGGTTCGTGTCTCTTCTCGTCACCAAAATTTTTTACCCCATTCGCCCGCTCGTACTCCCCTATTGCGTCCATATCGACGGGTACAAGTTTCGGACGTGTATCGTCATACTAAAAAATATTTAGCCGTCGGTTCCTTTATAAGAACTCTTCCTCCCCCCCCCCCCAACCGATTCTGTCTTTCTATGTATTAACTTAATAGAATCAATTCGAAATGATGTCTATACCTGACTCGGTGCATGCACTTCGCCGCTGACAACTCCAGCCTTTCCGTAATCTACGGTAAGCGCTACGAGAGCGACTAGAAACCATTCGTGGTATCGAAGGTGGTACATAATTCTAAAATGAAGTGATGAATAAGTCGAGAGTAGTAGCTACGATTTAAATACCCAAATAATGAAAAAAAATTCTAAAATAAAATGATAAATGAGTCCAGAGTAGCTACTATTTAAAGGCTAAAATAACGAAATAATTGTTTGTCATATTCGTAATCCATCATATGTGCATATATCGGCATCGAAATTGGTTGCTATCTAAAATGAGCATGCTACTTGATGAATAACATCTAGGAACCAAATTTTCTATTTACATACACACAAACAATTCCTTCGACAGCATTCGACCAAATAATGTTGTAATCACGGAAGTCTTCGATGAATCACCAACACTACGGAAAAAGAATCGAGAACACTTCTGTTTGCCATATTTCAAAATATATGTGTCATATTTCAAAATACATGCATACGTACATATTTCGAAATACATACATACATGTCTATGCAATATGTACACGTGTAACTACATATGTAATGTATTAAGCTGATTGGTCGACAGGTTGTGTAGCGTGTTTTTCGTATTAGAGATTGATCAGTCGTAGCATTGATTTTTTTCTTTGCTCTTCTTTCTCGCTGCGCATCAGCTATTCTTCTTCTTCTTTTTTTCTGGACTACATACACAGCTAGCTGTTTGAGATAGAAGCATCAGTCAAAAAGTGGAAGTTTTTAACCAAAAATTTCAAAATTGCTGTACCGACATTTAGGGATGCGACGTTTCCGGGATTACGAAATTGTGTAAATAAATCATGAAGAATGTATACATATGCAGAAAAAATTTGAAATAATTTAACATAATTAAGGCGAGTTGTTATCTCAAAGTCTTTACTAATGTTATGATTTTAGGTCCAATAGTAATAGGTGTGTGCCTGCCTCATAGGGTTCTACTAGTCCGATCACGCTGAATTTTATTTTATCGAACAATAACGAAATATAGGAGTTTTCGGAGAATCCGGTCACCAACCATTTACATTTTTTATGTTTTTGTGGGTTTTTGATAGCGCTGAATACGAATTTAGTATTATTTCGCTGCGGAAACAACGTTTCAGTACGAAAAAATAGTAAGCGAGAAAAAATTGGTAAAAATGTCAATTTTCAGTGAACTATGTGCATAGTAAATTTGTAAAATTAATAATAAAAGGCAAGCAAAAAAAACCTAAAGGCTTATTTTATTTTAAAGATCAGCATTGGGGGAAGTAAAAATTTCCAATTTAGAAAAACTCCGAAATTCCGAATTCCCAGGCTCCTATGGCTGGAATTGCGAATTTCGGAAGTTGGAATTCCGCTCAATCCTAACCGAGATGTCCACAAATTAGTTCACACAAATTAGTTGAATTCATCAGCAAATTAAACTCTACATATTAGGAGATTAAAAATATAAGACTTAATTATTTCGTAAATATTTGTCTTGTATTTTTAATCTCCTAATAGAGTTTGATTTTCTGATGAATTCAACATGTATGAACAAATTATTGGACATTTTGGTAAAGATTGAGCGGAATTCCAACTTCCAAAATTCGCAATTTACGAAATAATTAATAAAATTCGAAAAATGTGTCGCATCTCCAAATATTGCATAGCCTAAAAATTCATTTTTGTCTATCTCAAACAATTTTAAGTCATCTTTTAATTCAAAAAAATTTATTTGCAAACTTTTTGTGACCCATAGAACAACAATGTAATATGTTAATTTTTATGTAAAACCATATTTTACTTAATAGTACAAGACAAAAAATATTTACAAAAAAGCCTCCTTTAATCGACTTTGGCTAAAAATAAATTTTAAATTACCACGCCACCATCATCATCATGGAACGGTAATCATAATTACCGTTCCATTTGCCGCTTCACAATTCCGGACCTTCTTTCGCTTTCTCCGCCTCTGAAAATGTTAACAAGGGAATGAATTGTTTTTTCAAGTATGACAAATTTCAAAGAAAAAATAAAGCAAAAAATCAACCTTTTGATTCGGCTCGATCGCCGCCCACGCCCACCGTTACAAGCCCGTCAGCGCTCGGCCCACCAACAGCATCGAGCGTATTCTCCTTTTGGTCGGCGGCGGCGCCGGGCGTCGTCGTATCGGCCGCGAGTGGGCGGCCTAGTAGGCTAAAGACGACGGCCGCCACGCAAGCCAACAAGAGAAGCCCGTCAATCGCGAAACAGAAGAACGTAAACCATCTGTGGTATAATAGGAAATTTTCGCCATTGTTTATGGCAAAAAATGATTTTTCTGTAAATCTGCCGTATAAACAATGCCAAAAATGTCATTCTTTGATGTTGGGCTCGCTTGTTCAAAAAAAAAACAAAAGTTTTGAAATTCTGAGATAGTTTCCAAAATTAATTTACCTTCAGCTATTTTTTATCTTCAGCTATATTATCTTATTCTCTTTAGCTATTGAAATTTCTAAGTATCCATCAAAGGGATCATCGGACAGCTCATTAAAAATTTCTCCATAGAGGGGGGGATTACCCCCTAACACAACAGCGCCGACTGCTATAGCAAAAAACGCGGAAAAGTGAAAATTTAAAAAAATAGCTAAAGCCACATTAATCTTAGAAGCTATTTCATGACAAGATAAAATTCAATTTTTCATTCATAAAAGTAAGCTAAAGTCGCCCATAAATTTGTTGAAGTGGATAGAAAAAAATTCAATTTTCTGTTCTATAAATTTTCATGTAAAAAATTCAATTTTCTGTGCGATTTTTATATCTCCACCCCGTAGACTCAAAAAAAAAACGACCACGTGGCAAAAACATGTTTAAACACACCCCCCCCCCTCTACCCCATATTTTTTAAATCCTGAGATTTTTAAATCCTGAGATTTTTTAAATCCTGAGTATACATATACTCCCCGTTGCCAAAAAAAAATTTTTTTTAAGTTAAAGTAAACAAACGAAAGCATACATTTTGCAGAACAAAGAGCTTTCCTCATTCTCCACCGACGGTGTGGTCGTGAGAACGGTGGTCGTTAGGGTGGTGGGGGCGCGCGTCGACGAAGTCTCTTCGGGCGCCTCGGTCTCCTCCTCGGGATCATCGTCGTCGCTGAATAGCCGACGACATTTATTATCCTTCTAAATTACATGAAGTGAGGATGCCAAAGCGATCATACAAGTGGTGGAGAAAGGGGCGAGTCATTTTGGTCGTTGTGAATTTTCAAACGCTCGGTTCCCGGGCGTCAAGGAAAGGAACGACGACCTCCCCATCCCCTTGCCAACGTATAAAAACGATAGAACGAGAGGCAAAAATCGCCAACGAATTGCCTAAAATTACCTTCGAGTTGTCCGTGTAAGTGGCGATGTGAATGGATTGCCATGTGTTTGGATGCTCGTAACAAATCACTTTGTCACCTTTCTGGCTGAAAAGGATATTCCCATTTTTTGACGACAAAAAAGAACAAAATACTATTAAAAACTGCTCGAAAAGACTGAGCACAAATTTTGAGCAAAAATTTGCGATTTGCGAAAAATTGGTCGATTTTTCGCAAATTTTGAAAAAATGGGAAACAGTTATTTTTTCAAATCCGCAATGCAGACTTTGGTATAACATTATTATTGATCCTATTGCGGAGATATTTTCCAATAAAAATTTTTTACAAAAAAAAAAATTTGCGGTTGGCGATTTGCGAAAATAAAAATTTATTTGCGATTTGCGGTTTTCGCAAAAAAAGAAATTTATTTGCGGCCCACCCCTGTCCCAAACCAAAAAAAAGCTTCAAAACACCGTCTCGATTCAAGAGAAAAAAGCCATAAAAAAAGTCCACTTCAATTAGAGGAAAGGAAACTTACGCGGCAGCGATTTTCGGAAAAGTTGCATTGCCAATTCTGAAACAAAAATAAATAAATTTTATATTTCTTCTTTTTCCAACTAAATTAATTACTCCCAAAAGAAGTTGCATTGTAGAAGGCCGTAAGCGTCCTTATACGTCTCTATCTTCTGAACGGCTTCGCTTTGGTTTGTGGCGATATCGTAGAGACACCGTAAAACTTTATCCTAAATTTTTTTATAATATTCATTATACTCAGGGGTGCTACGAAAACAAATTTTCAATTTCGTAAATTTTTGATTAAATTTTTGCATTTTTTTCAAGAAAGTTCTGTTCTATTTTATTTTTCCTGTTTTTTTTATTTTCATCTGTTTTCGAGGTTAACTTTCTTTTTCCACTAATATCTTTGCGCCAATTCAAATTATTGAGTTTCAAAATTTTTCAATTTACTTGAAAAATGTTGAAAAAATTACGAACATTTACGACCGATTTTTTGCAAATCGTAAATCGTAAATTCTGGGCCAAAAAAACCGTAAATACGTAAATATTTTCTGAATGCTAAGTCAAAAACCAAAAAAAATCGCACCTTTTTTTGGTTTTTTAAACCTGAAAAACATTGTTCAACTATTGATTTTTTGCGCTTGTAAATTCTTTGTTTTTCACTAGGGAGACGCAAAATTTTTCGCATTTTATGAGATGGGAGGAGTTTGATGAGCTCCAGCTCTATTACCCCGTTTCCAATGACATAAATTTTTTAGAAAAAAGAACTCGACTTTTAACAAAAATTTAAAAAATTAAGAAATTCCCTTCCGTCGCGTCGGTATTCACTCCTACAAATCGCGGGATT
>SAUE01000419.1:2298-18690 GCA_009724625.1 Deladenus siricidicola | reverse complement strand
TTCTTTAAATTTTATATTACTTTCCTACTCGCCTAAGGCTTAGCCTAAGGCTCCGCATAGCCACGAGACTCGCCTAAGGCTCAGCTTGAGCCTAAGGCTCAAGCTCCGCATAGCCACGAGACTCGCCTAAGGTTTAGCCGAAAGCTCAGGCTCCGCATAGGGAAAAAGCAGCCTTTCGAACTCGCGAGTAAAGCGTAGCGTGTCCGTGTGGAGGCTAACAACACAGTTTTTTGATTTTTTCCGAAAATTATTTTGTTAATAATAAAATAAAAAAATGGATATTTTTAATAAAGGAATAATCTGGCCGTAATTGTTTGAGCCGCAATTGTCCGGGCCGCAGATGTCGGCCGCAATTGTCGGCCGCAATTTTCCGGGCTGCAATCGGCGGGCCGCAATTGTCGCAACACGATTCAAGGGACATTACGTTCCCGCGGGAAAACAAAAATTCTGAAGAAATGCAAAAAGTAGAATTTTCCAATCAAAAAAAGATTTCATCTTAAAAAAAACAAATTAGACCATCAAATTTATCTTTTCTATCGGATAAGAATGTCGGAAGCCTAATTACATCGAACAAACTTACTTTTCCGGCTCTGTTTACGAGCGCATTGAAGAAGAACGAATATGCTGATGAGTACACTAAGCAGAATAATGTGGAACATCCCCGTAGGAAAGCGGGCGATCATTAAAGTGGCGGAAATTGAGAATGCCGGAATCGATGGCTGAACGTTGGGGAAACGGAAATTTTCGCATCTTGGCGTTAAATTAAAAAATTCCGTTTTGGCGTCAAAGAAGAATCAGGACAACAAATTGAAGCGCGGAGGGTTAAAGAATTTTTGCCTGGTATTAGTTGAGTCACGAAGTTTCCAATTATTAGTCAATTTCAAAAGGAAAACTTTTTGAAATTAATTTATTTCTTCAAAATAAATAAACAATTTGAAAAAACGCGTTTTAATTTGACCAGAAATAGTATAAAATGCGAAATATTAGCAAGTTTAGCTAAACGACTAATTCACGGAATTCCGCGAACCGAACGCTGTAGCCAGGATGCTGGACAACACGAAATTCTCGCCAACGCGATAGCCATGACGTCCGTTTTTCCATTTTGATGTCAAAGAAGAATCATGAACAAATTAACGTGTCAAGTGTTTTTGGGTTTTTTAGTATTTAGCGGATGGTTTTCGCCACTTTCCTCACAGTTGCTTTCGCTCCTGACAAGTTCTCTGATCTTCGTCCCTCGAAATCCTTGAAGCAAAATGGCGCAGTCGATTCCTCCCGGCGACATCAGCACTCAGCCAGGCAACAAGATCGTTTTCAACGCGCCGTACGACGACAAGCACACCTACCACATTAAGGTATGTTTTTAGTAATCTTAATCGTCTTTATATTTTGATATGCTCGTTGTTGAGCTAGGTTTAATTTTAACGTTTTCGTTGTTTCCATTTTGGTTTTTCTCTTCAACGAATTCAATATCTTGATGTTTTAGATCATTAATGCGGGTGGTCGTCGTATCGGGTGGGCCATCAAGACCACCAACGCCAGGCGTCTGGGAGTCGACCCGCCCTGCGGTGTGTTGGACCCGAAGGAGAACGTCCTGATGGCGGTGTNAGTGGTTCCAGGGTGATGGAATGGTCCGCCGCAAGAATTTGCCGATCGAGTACAATCCTTGAACGGACCGCCAAAAGAATCTATTCTGTCTGTTTGTATATAAATAGATGTAAACAATAATAACTGCTGAATCTAATTTCGTTTTTTTACTTTTAACCTAAAAAATTTTTTTGAAATTTTCACTAAAAATTCCGGGAAAATTGGCGAATGTAGGACCACGACCGCTTTGCATATATCCTATGTCATTCGAATGCTGATGATCCGCAGATTCCAGATATACAATTAATTTTTTCGGAAACGCAACCTGTTCATTTTCGACTCCACAAAGCTTAGAAAACCACAGGGTACGGCGATTTCAAGAAAACACCAAAAAATTTATTTTTTCTTCAAACTATTTTAAATCCGTAAAAATCGATTGAAATAGTAAGTAAAAGCATTTTGTGGCATTAAAAATGAACTATCATAGATGTTTCAGCATTTTAAAGTAAATATAAATTTTTTGATATTTTATTCAAATCACAATTCCTTGGTCCCCCCTGTGGTTTTCTAACCTTTGAAAGGTGGAAAATCAATTTTAAAAAATTGATTGGATATCTGGAATCTTGCTCGAATGACATCTGTATTCGAATGACATATGATGTGCAAAATGGTCGACAATTTAGCCAAAATTCCAACTGAACGTTGGAAGCGTCCTCTCGGGCCCAAACGATTTTTCGCAGATCTGGACTTGTCCCATAAAGGGCTTTTTAATTATCTAAAAACTTCCATATTTGTCACTTTATCTGATAGCAAATTTGCTGCTATTGAAATATCTTTGTCATCTTGTCAGACATGCTTTTGATTAATTAAGAATGAACAAATTGAAAGCAAATAATCGCTCTTTCAATATCCGATCAAGTCAAAATATTATGATTAATCACACGTTTAGTTGGAACAACTGGCTTGCCCAATAAAATTTTCAAACATGCCCCTTTTTGCAGAACAAAAAGAATATTTTAAAGGAAAATTTCAATTAAATCATGAGCTGATTAAGAATGTATGTAAGTATAATTTTTAAATAAAAAATATTTAACGTCCATATTTTATTTTTGAGCACATTCAGTTCCATCTTTTGTCTCGGCAATTATTTGAGTTTAGTTTTCTTATTAGATAATGTACATAATATTTATACTACGCGTCCAGCTGTAAATATGTTGGTGAATTTATTTTCAAATTGGCAATTTATTTTTTTGTTTTACATAAAAAATGAAGTGAATCGAACAAAGGAAAGTAAAGATGAGAAGAACTGGCAAAAAAAAGAAAGGAAAGGATGATAACATTAACCACAAAGTTTCTTTTGCGTTGTTTTCTCAATTTTTTTTTGAGAACTCAAACTTTGCTGTCTTCGCAGCGAGCGACCGCAAAAATTGAAACAACATCAGCGAATTTGTTTCATGAGGCGTGAAAAGCGAACAAAAATTTTTTTGAAATGAATAAGAATATTTTGTATTTTTTTGTTGAATTTTCAAAATAAACAACTAACAACAATAAGTCTCATCGGTGTGAGAATACGATTATTGGGCCCTAAAACAAGGGAGAGAGAAAAAAAATTTAACCGCCAATTTTTAAACTATCGCTCTTCGTTTTTTATGCAAATTTTTGTGGGTTTCTTTCTTTTATTTTTTTTCTTCTAATTTTCGTAACTTCACGAAAAAATTTACATTTTTAGTTGTTTATCATAAAATTGTTGCGTTAATTTTTGCAGCGGACATTCGAATTAAAGAAGTTAATGTCCAAAAAAGCGAAAAATTTTGTGAGAACCAACGAAATTCACATTTAATTCGCAGATTCCATGCATTCTAAAAATTAGTTCAGAAAAAGTGGGAAACTCAAGCTATCGAAGAATTGAAAGTGAAGGGGCTATATATAATTATTGTCTTTTCGGTTGTGTGAGAAAAGTGTTTAGTTTTTGTTGTGCATTTTTAAATAACCCACAAGCAAAAAGTAAGCCACACTCCTTGCTCTCCTTTTACTTATTTTTCCTCTTTATTTCCGCCGTGGCTTTACTTGTATGTAGTGGACACAGCCAATTTTTTTCACGCATTTAGTTGTGAAGCGCCGTGAATTTTTTATTCTTTCCTCAATTTAAAAATTTATTGGTAAAACTACTATAATCTGCGGATTAAACTACACACTTTTAATAATTTATTACATGGGTAGTACGACTATTTCTAGCGAGAAAGAATGGATGAGAGTCAGAGAGAAGCTAGTGAGAGAGCTTGGATGAGAGCCAGAGAAAGATAGCGAGAGAGCACAGATAGTCAGAGAAAGCTAGTGAGAGTGGAGTGGATGAAAGTCAGAGAAAGAGAAAGTCCAGCAGTATGTAGATATTGAATGGGAGAAGAAAGATGTCACATAAATCAAAACAAAAAACTACCAACGACTGAGAATGTTGTGAAATGGATATTTTATTGTGACATTTTTATAATACTTTTACCCGTCAACTGCACCTTACCTTACACTCCCCGTTCAAATCACTCAAATTAATAAGCAAATCACGCAACTGAAACACAAACAAATAAGCACTTCCATATATATATTGTTCTATTTCTATTTTGCTCTTTCGCCTTTCTTCCTTTCCATTACTTTTCAGTAGCGAGCGTGTCGGTGGACGGAGAAGGAAAGTGGGGGCGTAATAAGGGGGTAGCCAGACTTGAATTCTGGAAGATTTATTTTGTGGCGAAATTGTTGATGTGTGTGTGGGGGAATGATGGGGGGGGGGGGAGGGATTATTTGTTTGTTNCGTTCTTGCAAACTTCTCACCGATTTCCATAACTAAAACATAAAAATATACGTAATTCTAAGAAAAGTGGGGTAAATTGAGGCGCAAACGAAATCTTGTATGTAGTAGATTTACATGGCGAAGAAAGTTTTCCACGCTTGTTTCTATCACGCGTGTGATGTGTATGTATTATGTGTATGTATTTGTGTGATTTATGAGTTTTTCAAGTGATTTGTTGTTGCGGTGGTTGAATCATCCCTTTAAAAAAAATAATTAACCGAAACTTTATTTATTAATATGTACTTGTTGGTAAAGACCTATGTACACTTATGCATATTTTTGATTAGAAGTTAGGGGCATAAATTAGCAGATTATTATTTAGTTATTGATAATAGTATGTATGTACATATGTAAATCTAAAAAAATTTGCAAAAAAAGATGCGTCGACCGGGAATCGAACCCGGGCCGCCCGCGTGGCAGGCGAGCATTCTACCACTGAACCACCGACGCTTACGTTAGCGAGCGCATTTTTATAAAATATTTATTTTCTCCTTCGTTTCATTTTTTTTCAATGAAGTGTGATTTGATCGGATTATCATCTCACGTTTTTGCGCTGACAATCCATAATATGATAATCAAAACACAATCATTTTTGTATGTACATACATACATATGTACACACGGACATACATAAATACGTCTTTTAAAAGTATTCACGATCCAAAAATATGCTTTCCTTTTTTGGAAGTTGGCTACAGCCGATTAATCAATCAACCTATTTAATATGCCGATTAATTTTGGAAACAAATTTTTATTATTTTACATTGTGGTTTTAAATTCTTGAAATTGTTGATTTTTTGCCATTCATTTATCCTCGATTTGTGCGTTTTTTTTTGTAAAATCTTTATTTATTTATATCAAGGCAATAAGGTCCACCAGCTCTTTACCATAATTGAAAAGAGATAATAGTATTGTAAGTGATATTAAAACAATGTCGGCGAAAGTGGAAGATTGAAAAGTGAGCAGATTATCACAAAACTTTCATTCACTCACTGCCTTCCCTCCTCCACCTTTACCACCATCACCGCCATCACCATCACCAAACGTCGTAATCGCAATGATCAATAAATATGTATGTAATGTAGTGCAAAAATTATTTTGCTAAACATAAATGAAATTAAAATACTACACTTTTTGCGCGCGCTGAAACACAAAAATGTTTATGTATGTATTAGAGTTGGCTTTGAAGAGTTTGCGTAAGCGATTATTATTATTATTATTATTATATTTCCTCCTCGGAAATTTGTTATTTCGTTTTTGCGTTCAAACAAAAAACACAACAAAAACAGCACACTCTTCATTGTTGTCCATTTTTTGTGCACAAAACTAATTGGAGGAAGACGATTAGTTTGCGGTGGAAAAGCCCGGCCAATTATGTAACAAATTTATTGAACTCTTTCTTTTTGGAATGTATGTACATATGTATATGTGTGTCATGTGTCTAACCACAACGTCATGAGTTAATGGCGAGAATACAAATGAAGAGATCAAGAACCAGAGAGCAATTTCAAATTTTTTTCGCAAAACGGAAATAAGAAAATCGGAAAACGGAGAAATATTACATACATATATGTATTTATATGGGTAGAGAAAAATGTGGGAGGAGAGGGAGGAGAGGATGATCAAAATGAAATATGGAAGGAGGTGAGAGCGAGAGAGAAAGCAAAAGAGAAAAAGAGAAAAAGAAAGAGAAAGAGAGAGTGCAGAGACAGAGAAAGAGTGCAAAGAGAGATAGTCCACGGGACAGGAAGAGTGCATGACAGAGAGAGAAAGTGAGAGAGAGAGCGAGCGAAAATGGAGAGTGTGAAAGGGAGAGAAAAAGAGAAAGAGAAAGCGAGAGAGAGCGAAAGTGTGTGTGAGAGAGAACATCGAATTTGAAAGAGAAGCAGAGAAAAATAAATAAAATGCCAAAATAAAACTCATTTCCATGTAATTTTGTTAACTTCACATGGAAATTATTTAAATGGAAATTAATTTTAGCGCGAAATTTGTTGCAAATGAGATTTGGTGCGGATTAACCCCATCTATCCATCTATTCATCCATCCATCCGTCCATCGACGGGAAATAATATTATTAAAATAAAATTTGAATAAAAACATTCGGCAAAATTATCAAATTTGTGGGGGGATTATATCATTTTTTGATCTCAAAAGTTTGTTGACAACCGCTTACGCGTTATTCTCATTTGCGCGTACACATTAAATTTAAAGTAGTAATATGAAGTAATGGCGAAATAGTAATGTTGGTTTATATTTTGCAAAAATGTTAATTTTACGTGTACATATTACTGTGCATAACGTTCTTACCATATTCTATTAGTATCATTACTGTGCATACCGTTCTTACCATATTCTATTATCATTACTGTACACGCCGTTATTACTCTGTTCTATTATTAGTACTGTACATGACGTTACTACTGTGTTCTATTATTTTGTATCTTATCAGTATTGCAGTCTTAATACTATTTTATTATTGTTACGGTACATATTATTACTACTGTGATTTAGTGCTATTATTGTATGTATTGCATCAGAATTACTGTATATATTACTAACACTGTACATAGTATTATCACTGTACATTTTATTATTACTGTACACTTTACTGCATTTTCGAAACATTTATTTAAGTCGAAACGCTTCTTTCTCCCTCTTTCTCTCAAATTTACGAAAAAATTTTTTTTAGCAAAAAACATTAAATAAATACAAATTTGTGCCAAGAAATTAATAATTTATTTGAAAGTTTCTCTCACCAAACAATTTGTCACATTTTGCCAATTCAATAAAAACAATTTTTCAAATTTGTGCTTTTTGTTTGTTTTCAAATTCTACATAAATTTTCGAATAAAAAATGTTAATTTCTGAAAATATTGCATTAGTTTCGCCAGCAACATTTTTCATTTTTATTTTTAATATTCACTTTTCGACGTTAATTATATATATATATATATATATATATATATATATATATATATATTTTTGTCTTTTATCCAATTCCCCGCCCNTTTAAGTTGGGTGAAAATTTGTGTGAGACGACGCAATTCATCAAAAGTGATTAAGACATTTATGTATTTTTGTTTTAATAAATAATTTGCCGTGTGACGAAAATGTTGAAAATTTGCAAGCAATGGTAGAGAGAGGAGGACGAAAGAAAAAGAAAGGGCAAAAAGGAAAAGTGAAGAAAGAATGAATGAATGAAAGTAGGAAAGTAGAGAAAGAGAGAGAGAAAGAAAGAAGAGAGGGGAGAGAAAAAAGAAAAGAGAGCTAGAAAGAAATAGAGAGAGAGGAAGAGGGAGGAAGAGAGAGGAAGAGAGAAGAGAGAAATATAGAAAGAGATGAAGGAAAAAGGAAAAATACAGCGAGAAAGAGAGGGAAAGATAGAGGGAAAAAGAAAGAAGAGAGCGGCAGAGAGAGACAGAGAAAGACAGGGAGACAGTGAGATACAGAAAGAGAAAAGAGAGAGACAGACAAAGAGGGGGAGAGAGAAATAGAAAAGGGAAAGAGAGATTAAAATAAAATTGAGAAAGTTTTGTGCCAATTTTTGTGAAAATTTTTTCACAAATAAAAAAGTTCACAAATATTTGGCGCGATTCAACAATTTTTTTTTCAATAAAAAATAAAAAAAGATTTTTTCTTGAAAAAGGTCATTTTTGAGCGGAGAATTTTTTTCCGCTTTTCATTATTAATAATTTACCTTTTTGATTTGGCGGTAGAAAAATAATTGAATGACGAAGGGCTGACAGTAATTACAATAATTATCGGGTAGAGAAAAGATTAATATGGTAATTAATTATTTTTGTGTGTGTGTATGCTTTTCAGGTATTGATTTTCCATTAATTATTTGCGCTTCAAAATGTAAATATCATTGACATTTCCTATATAATTATCAGCCATATCACTCACTCACTATCACTTTCGTTTAATATCGAATTATTTTAAATATTATTATTATTATTTTTTATTGAAAATATCTTTGTATTTCTGTCACAAAACGATATACATATATACATACAAACATGCATGTGTATGCACATGATACATGAATTTACGGTATTATATGTATATGTACAGTACACACAATACATACATAAAGTATAGTACAAGTAAATCTTTGGTTTCGACAATTTTCAGATTTTTTTTGATTTTTTTGAAATTCTTGGAATGGCATATTATACATACAGTATGTACTTATCTCTCGATTGATTTTGGTGAGTCATTTTTAGGTAAACCAAAGCATGTGGACTCTACGTACCTTTTTCTATTTATTTCGACAATTCTCTATTAAATTTTTTGCCATACATTTTCTGATTTAATCAACTTTTCCCGCATTTTGAGCAAAGCTTTTCCACCATGTGCGGTACATTGCCATGCCGAGCGAGCTTGGGGTAGATGAGTCGGGGGGGGGGTGTGATATGGGCGGGGCGGTAAAGGGGGGCGAGGTGTCAAAAGGCAAATGTGGGCAGCGAAAAGGGTAAGAAAGAAAGAAAGAAGAAGCGACCGACACGTCACATCAAACCATTTTGCTGCAAAATTTTCCGCACCGCTCGGCACAATTCGCCGCACAATATGTTTACAGTTGGCTAGCAAAAGTAAAGAGGAAAGGGGGAATGGGTTGGNGTACATAAATGTCGTGAAAAGCGACGAAATTCTAGAGAAACGCAGAAAATTGCTTATTCGACAAAGGGCGGTTTCTACAAAGGACTAAATTTTATAATTTCGAAAAATTCTTCTGCCACATTTTTTGATAGAGCGAAGCGCGAGACCGCGTGGGGGGGGAAGGGTTAGCGATGTTTTGGTGGAAGTGTCTGAAGGTTCAAAAAATAACAAAAAAAATTCTTAGGCCCACTCCGGCATGACTGCACCACATCTGTCTGTCTGTTTATCTATCTGCCTGCCTGCACATTTGTCTGTCTGCTTATCTGCCTGCCTGTGGGTTTTCTGTTTATCTGCGCCTTTTATGCCCTTTTCTCTTGCTGTATTTTGTTATATGTACATACATGTACATTTCTTTCTCAATCACTTTTCAATTTCCTCAATGTTTACATACACCACTATCTCTACAATTTCACTCTAATTTTTCGCCCATGCTTTTGTATTATTATTTTTATGGGTTTTATTTTTATTGTTTGCTTTCTTATGGCAAAACGAAATTTCCGAATTTTGTATTGCTTTTGTTTTCGCTAATTTCATTATTATTTTTAGGTCATGAAAAAATGTTCTTTTACAGACTCTCTGATTTCACGCTCAAAATGGATTTTGTTTTGGTGTTGATTCTCAGGACCAATTAAGTTAATTAATTTTGATTGTTATGCCTGCAAACGTCCCACCCCATTCAAAGTTGTAAGAAAAACTTTAAAAATTCATTTTTAGCATATTTTTTAACTAGCATCACGGATATTTTTTAATCCAATCCACAAATTGAGATTGCAAATTGATCAGTAAATTGAGATTACAAAATCTATTTATGAAAGCAATTTCTCATTGATTTCAACGTTTATCCTCGTTAGCGTCGGTGGTTCAGTGGTAGAATGCTCGCCTGCCACGCGGGCGGCCCGGGTTCGATTCCCGGTCGACGCATCTTTTTTTTCATTATTTTTTGTTCGCTTATATAACACGAAGTATTGATTGATGGCTTTACCCATGGGAGATTTTTTGGAAAAATTCATGAGCGTTAATTTTTTTGCTCATGAGAAAATAAACAATTGCACATGAGAAAATAAATAATAAATTGCAAGAGGGGGGGGGGTGTAGGGGGAGGTTGGAGGAGATCAATTAAGGACAAAAGGACTGACTTCAGCCACACTGCTGGTTTCTTCTTCTAGCAAATCCGCAAAAATCCTCACCTCGAAAGTGAGAATGGAAGAGATGACACCAAAATGAGTGTGTGTGTGAGCATACATAAAATGATAAAGGGATTAAACGGCGCAGCCATCTGTCGAGCTTCGATCGTTAATAATAAAATTTCTCCCACAATTTTGTATATGGTCCAAAATTTAACGAATTACAATATTATTTATCGCTCTGGTGAGCCAGCTTCTACACTTATTTATTTGTTTATTTAAATGTCATAGTAAACGAGAAGCTTTACCGATTATTTTTCATAAAAAATATTTTTCAATTTTTACGAAATTACGATCAACTGGTGTGTTTTCTCGTGTTTATTTTTCTCTCTCTGTCCCGTGCCACTCTATTTTTCTCTGTTTTATGCACTCTCTCTTTCTCACTCTCTCCCTCCCCCTGTCTCTCTCTCTCTTACTTTTCGCGCTTTTCCCTCGCTGCCTTTCTCTGTCTTACGTCTCTTATTCTGTCTGTCTCAGGCATTCCCTTTCTCTGTTTTATGCACTCTTTCTCTCTCTCTCTCTCACTCTCTGTCTGTGTCTCACGTCATGCACTCTTTCTGTCCCATGGACTCTCTCTGTTGCGTGCATTCTTTCTCTCTCCCTCTTGCTTTCTCTCTCCTTTTTTCGTACCTTTCCTCCATCATATTAAGCATTAATTCTTTCTCGAAATTATTTGCAAAATAAATTTCTTTTTCAACGAAATGGCCTTTTGGCCAAAGCGAAATTATGTCAAAAAAGTGTGCCATTTTCAATTGTATTTTTTCTTTTCAAATTTTTTTAAATTTAATTTCTATTTTTACCAAATTTTCTTTGAAAACTGCAAATTTGTTCAATTATTTTTATTTTTCCAAAAACTTTTGTCAAATTTTTTAATAATTTCCAAAGCGAAAATTGTGGAATTGAAATCTTATAAAACATTTTGTGAAATTTTGCACATTTTTACTCAAAATTACTAATTTATCAGATTAATTTTTGCATTAATTTATCAGAGATTAATGAAATAATTCGACAATAATTCAAATTGACAATTAATTCGGATTTTTCTCCAAAAATAATTCTTTTTATTAATTTTTTTTCCATTTTATTCGATAGTTGGCGAGATTTAACCCGAGAATTTTTCAATTTGCAATTTTCGCCCTCCCAAAATTGAATAAAAAAAAAAGTAACATTTTTCATCCACAAAAAATTTTTTTTGTTTAAATTTCAAATTTTTTCGTTTTAATTAAAAGTCAAAAAAATGGGAAAAAAGCGTAAAAATTTTGCTGCGAAAGTGTCAATTCGAATTTAAATCAATTTTTTTTTTGATTTTTATTTTTACATTTCAATTTTTGAATTTGAATTTTTTTACTTTAATTTATTCTTCACTTTCGAAATTGTTGAATATTGGAATTTTTTCACAATATGATGCTGCGAAAGTACGAAAAAAGGAGAGATAGAGGGAGGGAGGGAGAAATAGGGAGAGAGCGAGAGATAAAGAAAGAAAGAGAGCGATAAAGTGAATGAGATGGAGAGAGCAGAGAGAGAGCGACGGAGAGGGTGGGTGAGTTGGTGAAAGAGAGAGAGAGAGAGCATGAGAGAGAGTGAGAGAGAGAACGAGACGAGCAGAGAATTAACCATCATTTCATAAAGTGGAAAGTTTTCTTTTTGAAAATCGTTTTTAGCATTTTATTGAAAACACAAAGGCAATTGGCGAAGTACAAAAAATACAGCTGCAAAAACACAAAACACAAAAAAATACAAAAATAGTTTGATGTTTGCCAAAAATTTCGTCGTCAAAAATTTTTCGAAATTTTCAACGAAATTTTTTTACTCAAAAAAAGTTCGACACAAAAAATGGAATTTTCATTGCTATCGCTTTCGTTGCTATTGCTATTGAAAATATGTTAAGGTTTTGTGCTCATAAAGGTGGGGGTGGGGGGCTACTTTCAAATCGCTAGAGGGAGGGCAGTCAATCACCTTTCAAATTGCTTTCAAATCGCCATATGATCACAATTTGGCCTTTCGTCACATCGTATGTTGTACTGTATGTACATATGCGTTTTGTTCGAAGCAGTACTGTAATTTGCATCTACATATGTGGCTTCCGGATTCAAAAACATTCTTTTTTAACTCTGATTTGAATCAAGATTTTTGAATGCTTTTATACTCAAAACGTAATCAAAATGCCTAAAATGTATTCAATAGGGCATTTTTCAACAAACGCGTGCTTTTTTTATCCGCACTTTTTTGCGCAAAATTATTGGAATCCATTGCTGGATTTCGAATACAAGTTACTGTAACAGCACTAACAGTAGTTACAATAACAACCACTGCAGTAGTTATAATAACAGCCACTCATATGTACATATTTGTCTGATATTTATTTTAAACTGTCTCAATTTTCTGCTTTCAAATCTTGCTCAATGAGCAATTAAAAAAAGTTTTTTTACTCCGTAACGTTATATAGTAATTATTATACAGTAATTGTGTTAACCCCCTTTTTTTGCGCGTTTGTCGCACCTTTTTTCCACATGTATCCCTTTTGCCTGCTGTTGTCGCTGCTGTTGATTTGCTGCTGCTGCTGCTGCTGTTGGCCGAAATGGCCGCTGATTGAATGGAAGGCACAGATTAGCTAAGCCTGTGGTGTTCGTAGCAGTAAATTGAGAAATGCGCAAATTTGCCGGCCAAATTATAATAATTTTAATGGAAAATTTGTGTGAAAAATTTGCTTAGCGGTGGGAGTTGTTTAGCTGGCTGGCTGGCTGGGAATATGTGGGAAAAATTTTTTGTTTGTTCGAATTTGTCACAAATCCAAAGAAGCAGAAAGAAAGAATGAAAGAAAGAAAGAAAGCCAGCGAAAAGAGAGGGGATAAAGGAAAGAATGATAAAAAAAATCAAATGAGAATTTGTATGATGATAGTCCAAATGAGAATTTGCATGGAAAGGTTGTGATAATACACTTAATCTCATCGAAGAATGCTTTTTTTGCGCGCGCGCTCACTCAAAATTAGTCACACTAATTTCGAGATTTGCTTTCATATTAGCCAAGAAAAGCAAAGCAAAAGCAAGGCAAAAGCAAAGCAAAAGTCGTCGAAAAAGGAAAGAAAACTAATTTGGGCCAAATTTTTGAGTCAATTAAATTTCGGGCGCAAATTCGCGAGATATTTGCTTGATACATTTATGTATTACTGCGAAATTGCTCAACGCAAATCTCAATTTTTCGCTGCAGCGAGAACATAAGAGAGAAGGAAAAAGAAAGAGAAAGAAAAGAAAGAGAAAGAAAAGAAAGAAAAGAACGGTGACTAAGCGGGCGAGAAAGAAGAGAAGCGTGGAGATTGACCACAAAACCAAAATAAATGGAATTAAAAATGGATTTTTTAATTGAAAAAAAATTTGGTCAGCTGAGATAGCAGAAGAAGCATGACATAGTTGGTGTGAAAGGTGGAGAGAGTGGGAAAAAAATGAAAAACGGGAAAATAGTTGATAGTTAGACAGAGAGAGAAAGCGAAAAGCGAGAGAAAGCGAAAAGCGAGAGAGAGAGAGAGAGAGAGAGAGAGAGAGAGAGAGAGAGAGAGAGAGAGGTAAGGAATGAGTAGAGAGACAGGCATTAATCAGAGAGAGAGAGAGAGATCAGGGATAAAGGAATGAGTAGAGAGACAGAAAGTAATATTAATACATTTTTTATAAGAAATCAAAACAAAATAAAAATGTTGAAATGGCGCCAAATGAAAAAAAATTTTGATGGAATTTTTTACGCTGCGAAAATTGCAAAAAAAATTTGGAAGAAAATTGCGCATTTTTCGATTTTTTCAAAATTGCGCATTTTTCGAATTCCAAAGTTTTGTGGAAAATTAGTCATAAATTTTTTTTGAAATTGCGCGTCGAATAACGGTAGTGTGGTTTGTCGGCGATTTCTCGTGGTGAGAGCCCCTTGTACTACTTGTGCATATTGCCGTCATTCGATTCGCCCAACCGTGCTCTACAACCTTCCACAAAATCTTTCGTTTAAGGGATAATCAAATGTTCCGGTTTTTTGTTGGATTTTCTTTCAAAAATTTTTCGCCTCGGAATTTTTATTTATTTTAAAAAAAAATCGCTTCCGTCATCTCAAAATGATCTTTTTGCTCGAAAAAAAAAAGTGAAAAACGTTTTGCAATACATTCTAAATCTAAAAGTAAATAAATAAGGTATAACTACATCGTAAAACAGTCAAATTTCGACTTTCCCGCGCTTTTCTGGAGTACGCGAGTATCTCGTCAACAGGCGCGCAACAGGCGCGCAATCGTCAGCGGGGGATAGCGCATTAAAAATTAAAATTGATTTTGTGCAATCAGAAATGCTCAAAATCAGTGTTGTGACTTGACTCGCGAGCGACTCGCGAGTCGCGACTCAGAGCGGGAGTCTGAGTCACGACTCGCGAAACGAGACTCGCGAATGAGTCGCAGTGACTCTTTGACTCGCGACTCAAAATGAGTCATTTTAGAAAAAAGAACTCGCAAAACTCGCGAGTCATACGAGTCATAAAAATTTTTCGACTCATTCGACTCACGAGTCATTGAGTCGAAAATGAAAAAGTGCGACTCTTGACTCGCGAGTCGCAATTTTTTTTGCTTTAAATTCGACTCACGAAGTTGGTGAGTCACGGCGAGTCGTTTTCAAAAAACGACTCGTTTGACTCGCGAGTCTCCGCGAGTCGCAGCGACTCTTTGCGAGTCGTTCAAAAGAGTCGACTCAAAAAAACGATCTTGACTCGTGAGTTTTTTTTGTTCGTGACTCGCAAAACGACTCGTTTGACTCGCGAGTCACAAAAGAGTCGCGAGTCGCTTTCCGAGTCAAGTCACAACACTGCTCAAAATCCAAATATCGGAGCACTGCGCTAGGAAAAAGTACGGAAATTCGAAATTTAACTTTACCCAAAATGTGGAAACACTGAACTAAGCCAAACCCAAAAAAAAGCCCAAAATCTTTTCGGAGGGGGGGGGAGGGGCAGTATGTATTTTTATAGGGGGTATGAAATTTTCTGCTCGACATTTTCCTCAAAAATTCCCTCAAAAAGTTGAAAAAAAAATAAAAGAAAATTACACATTTTTCAAATTCCAAAGTTTTGTGGAGGAATTCGTCACAAAAACATTTAATTCTTTGTTTTTGGAAAATATTTCTTTTCTTTTTTTGGAATTGCCCCATTTGCCAAAGCGTCGGTTGGTCAAGGCTTTAATGGTGGCATTTCATTTCGTTTCGTTTCAATTCAATTGAAAAAGTCGAAAAAGTTGGTCGCATTAGTGGCGAAAAGATAAAAATCTGATATTTTTAGGTGGAAATTCGCTCTTGAAATTTTTCAAAAATCTCAAATTTCAGAGATTTTCTTTCGTTTTGCTGCTATAATATAACAATAATAATAATAGCAACGGCCGCAAAGCGAGCGAGCGAGCGAGAATGCCAAGAACGCCTCTCTTTTCAATTATTTACTTTTTCTGCCAAGAAAGGAAAGAAAAAGGAAAGAAAAGAAAGGAAAGGAGAGAAAGGAGTGGCGAAGAAGAAGTTGATGCTCGCTCTTTTCGCTAACAAAATTTGGAGTTGAACGAAGCACTTTTTTGTGTACAAAAAAACTTTGCCAAAAACATAGTCATCACACAATTTGGAAAATTTGGATAATAATGAACTTGAGCAAACTATGAACTTGAAAGATCTCCCCCCCCATCCTTCCCCCCCACTAAAATCGATCATATCTTCTGATGTGAGCTTTTGTCTTACTGTTTGTATGTATCGTTCACGACCTCACAAACATTTATTATCTCCAGTACTTACTGTAACTTGCCAAAATCCGGAATGAATTCGCAGATCAATCATCAACATGGATTATTCTGCTTTTCTTTCGTTCACTATTCAAATATGATTTCACCTTTTGTTCTTCACTTCTTATTTTTTCTACATACATATGTATGCATTCACTTCTAGGCTTCTAGTGAAAAGATTCATTTGCATTCGAAATGCATTCGTCTTGGAATTTTTTGCACGCAGTTTTGGATTTTGGATTTGACAAGTTACAGTAGTGATCTCACTGTATCATTCTTTCCAATTCCTAATAATTCTCCATTTTTCTCATCATTTCCCTCTCATTTGCTCATGATCTCTACTCTTGCTCTC
>SAUE01000418.1:120965-138388 GCA_009724625.1 Deladenus siricidicola | reverse complement strand
TTGAATTTTGTTCATTAATAAAAATTTTATGTTTAAAAAACGATGGGTCACAACTTTCGCCCAACCCTGTACATAACTAATACATATTACATAACTTATTGTTGGTTCACGCCCCACACAAGTACAAACCTTTAAAAATATTATTTTAATAAAAAGAAAATTTCAACCGAAATATAGAAAATGTTTTACTTCTAGTAGCAATGATTAAAGGAAATATTATTTTAATTAGAATTATTTCGTAGAAATTTTGAAGAATTTCTTTGTATTATATAATCTTGGAAAATTTGATAGAATTTTATTATAAATAAATGCATCTTCTACGTTATTAATTTGAAAGCAAATATGTATATCTACAGAGATGAATTTTTCATTGTTCAATTTTTTCTTATATAAAATAAGTTATCACTTCGATTACACATTTTGAGATTAGACAATTTAATAGTTATTATAAATTAAAATATTAGAAATAACATTCAAAATTGTTGCAAAGCAAAAAGTTATATGAAAATTGCTCATTAAAATTTAGTTTATCAAACTATTTTAAGACAAAATTAATCGTTGGGAAAGCAAAACGCGACACGAAAACGAAAAAAAGAATGGAAAGAAAGAAATGAACGAGGAGAGGGAATCGAAGAAGCGCAATTTTTCACATCGCTGCTTGGCAACGCGGAAAGGAAAGCGTGCTTCTTTGCTTTATGATTTCCGTGTAGGGAGAATGTATGGCCTCGTGGGTTTTCCCGGGCAAAAAAATAGGGTGTGGATGCAGACGTATCGTATTATTTTATCCTCTATATTTTGCTAGAAACACAACAGTTGCAATGCACAACAAATAAATAAGTGTTAAACCCGAATATGGATGGCTATTCTGATTACTTTTTCTTCTTTTTTCTCCTAAATGACAACGTGTTTAAGCAAAATTGAGCATATGTACAATATCATAAAAAAAATCAAAAAAAAATCAAAAAAATAAAATAAATAAATAAATAAATAAAAAAAAAAAAAAATTTAAATTGCCACGGATATTTAAATATTACTATTGGAGCAAAAACTCACCCAAATACAAACATTCTCCTAAACAACCCAGTTTAGACGCATTTTTTGAGGTTTTGAGTTTTAACCAGTGTTCTGCAAAGTGAGCAAAAAAACTGATTTTGGGCTTTTTTACGAAATTCGGCGAAAAAACACAAAGTGAGCAAAAAAAGCTCATCGCGTGTTTTTCATTGAAAGATTCTTCGCAGGACCGAACATTTTTTAATTTTATTTCAAATTTAAGTCTATATTTTCAATTTTTTTCAAAAAATCAATTTCAAAAATCTTGGCAAAAGTTTTTGAAAAAATTTTGCTGAAAAAAAATTTTACTTTGCCGAACACTGGTTTTAACAACAAAAGTTTTTGATGAAATTACAAAACTTCAATAACAATGGTAATTTTTGGTGAAATTACAACAATAAAAGAGAATTGTAAAACACATAAAAATTTTAGGTTTTTAGCTGCGTTATGGCGCGGATTTTTTTGGCTTCACCATATGGGAGATGGGGGGGGGGGTGAAAATGGATTTGATGTTTTGGTTAGAGATGATATAATTTCAACATTAGCCATTCAAAAGTACCATTAAAGCAGTTATTAATTAAAGTTAGAAAAGGATAAAGGCTATTGAAAATGAAATATTATTAGCGGAATATTTGAGATTATTACGGAAATGCGTTTAAGCAAAGGGAATTGCTATGCAAAATTGTTAAAAAATAATAACTTGCATGAAATTTATAAATTTCTCATGCTTGAATTAGATAAATATATACATACGTAAATGTTTATCAAGTATTCTGCAAAATGATTAAAAATAAGTTTTATATGAATATGTAGTGTGTGTTTAGGTAATACACACTTACTACAAATAGACCAAATGGGTCTACATTTTGCGCATCGAACAAAAGTCGATGTTTTGTATTTGGCTTAAATTATACCATGAGATTGTTATGTATCTAACCAGTGGTGCGTTAACGCCTTTTACGGACCCACCTTTTGTGCCTTTTAGAAGAAAATTTTAGAAGCGTATTTAGAAAAAAATCATATTTAGAAAATGTAAAAAAAATCGACGACAAAAGAGGTGATGAGAGAAAAATGAGAAACAGAAAAAATATAAAAATGATGCCGAATTTTCTTTGGCGGTCAAATGCGAAGAAATGTTGTAATTTTTATTGTCGATATTTTTATTCTTTTTAACACATACGTATATACGTATTGGATACCGGACCTAGAATCTGGTTTTTTTAGGATGGTAGAGCGTTTAATGTTTTTTTTGTCAATTTCTAAGAGCATTTAATTTCATTTTCCGGTAATTTTTTCGAGTTTGTGATTATTCAAATAAATAAAAAGATAACATATAGTTTAGGTTGACAAAGAATAGTAACAAAAACTTATAATAAAGCAACGGGAAAATGGAAGCTATAAAAATTAAATGGAAGAAAAATGCAAAAAAAGCCAAATGAGGAGTTTAAGCCGTCGAAGAAGACAAAAAAGCTGATGCCGCTTTTACATTTTCTAAAATGAGGCAAAAAGAGAGGACAAAAGTATAACAGATTCTAGTAAAAGTCAGATTTAGATGTTACTAAAGATTAGTGATACATTTTTGTTTGTTGAACTAACTTCGTAGAAAAAGTACTTGTATAGGAAAGGACAATTTCATAAAGCAGCAGAAAAAGCGGACAGAAAAGAAGCGCGAAATCGCCTCCCTTTCATTAATATTCTTTCTTTGTCGTGTTTTTTTTCTTTTTTTCTTACCGACTTTCTTTTTATCGTGGCTCACTCACTACGGACCGTTTCTTACTGTCCGCCACATTTAGCTTCGTCTTCATTTCAATTTTTTTGGTTCTTTATTCTGTCATTTTTCTGCATTGTTGAAATGTTTATTTTCTGTTAAATATTTTATTTAACCATAAGCTATTTTTTTCTAATGCATCGTCATTGTATTTGTATCTAACACATCCTTCTTTGATGTCTGTTTCGTATTTCGCACTTCTGGTTGTCGGATTTTTCTCTCATAAATTTTTGCAAATTTCAAATATGTATTTTGCGGGTAAAATTTATTGAGCAATTTATGAGCTAATATTTTCATTTCGGCTGGAGTTATAATATTATGTAGTTTTCGTATTGCTTTCTTCTTTTATTTCGAAATTTTTTCAAATATTTTCTATTATTCAAAGTTTTAGTGTATTTTTTGCCACGCGTAAAACCTCTAGCCAGCTGTCATTACAGCTCTAACTGTCTGTTATACATATTTTGAAAATTCATGTGCAAAATTCTATCACACCAGCTTCGGCAATGGCAGCAGAAGCAGTAGCTTTTAGCACTTGAAATAACAGACATTTCAACAATAGCTGTGTTATATCCCAAACATATATCTTCAGACTTTTTTCAGCTGCTCACGGCACAGCTAAAAGCTTTTTAACGGAGTCTCCGCTCGTTTTGACAATTTTGCAAAAAGAAAACTTCTGACTGTATTTCGTGCGTATATGGTTTTATACGTGAAAGTTAACGAAGAGTGCCGTTATCATACGCATGACAAATACTCGCACTTAAAGTCCTGCGATGACAGACATATACACAGACCTGACATATACACATATACACACATACATGACATTTATTGTATACATATCGTGTATGCCACTAAAAATTTTACGAAATAATTATTTTGGCGTTTTTTGGCCCGATATTTACCAGGGTTTTTTCTATGAATAATGTCTTTGGGATAGCCGAAAATTTATTTGTGACCTATAAGAGAATTTGTTATCTTAAAAATATTATTATTTCAATTTTTCAGAAAAGAATTTATAAAATGAAGTTTCTCAGTTCCATGGAGAGGAGGATTTTGAGTAGCTAAACGTTTTTATAAACATTTTGAAATGTGTTTGAAAAACAATATTATTGATTAAAAAGAAATTGTAGCCTTAACTGTATTCTATACTTCAGAGATCGGTGGTTGACGTTGACAAAGCCGTTGACGTAGAATTGTTTAGAATGACGTCTTACTATGAGTCCGCCACCAGCGGAATGAACTACGATCGCTTTCCGTCGGGTGGTGGTAGCGGAATCGCGTCTCGATCCGGTGGTTTCGCCGAAGACTTCTTCAATGAGTCGACAATTTCGAAAATGAAACAACATTTTTGGACTGCAAAACAATTATTTCGCTCTAAATTAGGCAAGAAAGAAGACGAACATCTACTAGCGTCGGACGCGGAGTTGGACACGAAGTTGACGCGTTACTTCGCGCTTCAAGACACTACACGTCGGCTGTTAGCAGGCATCGAAGACTACCATCACTTTTCTGAGGGTAAACCTTATATAATAAATTCTTATTGCTTCTTATAAAACTTTGACCGCTTTCTGATAATTATTTCCAGATAGTCAAAAAGCATATATTTTTAGTAAAATTCAAAATTAACATTTAAAATTTATATCAGGTGCAAATAAAACGGTTTATTTGCAGAACTTGTCGATGCTGAGCACGATTTAGCCGAATTTCTAACAGTCGAAATGGGTGGCGAAAAAGAGCATTTACAAAAAGTGATGAAAATTACGGCCGGATGTGTGGGCGGTACGTCGCGACGCCGTCAGCGAACGATCCGCCCACTCATTCGTCTTTACCATGAACTCGACGTTTTCAATGAACGTGCCATCTCCGATTGTCAGAGCACGGTGGAGGCGGCGGAACGCGCACGAGTCGAGTACCGCGGCTCTCTACTGTGGATTAAAAGTACAAGTGAAGAAGTACGCTATTGAAAGAGCACGTTGTGTGTTAAAATAGTTGTCCGCAACTTATTTTCTTGTGTTTTACCTGCCAATACACTTCAAACAATGATATTTGTTATTGTATTTTTTAGTTATATACAGACTGCTATTTTTTATTGCAATTTTTAGTTGGATCCAGCAAGCAGTGTGCAAATGGAAAAATTCCGCGTCGCGCAAAATGTAGTGCGCCAGAAAAAAGAGAAATTCGATTTGCTGAAATCGGACACTTTTCAGAAAGTTGACGTTTTGACACAGAGTCGCGCCACGCTGTTGAACGATTTGGCGTGCGATTTATTTCAAGCGGTGTGTGAATTTTACGCACAGAGTGCGCAAGCACTTGAGAATGTTGCGGTGGAACTAGACGGTATTGATTCGTACGAAATCGATGTGCTCAAGGTAATTTATCATGGGTTTGCCATTTTTGGTAAATCCAATTTTTTATTTAAAAAAATATGCATATGTCTTTAGCAATAATCTACAATAGAATTAGACAATAATATAATCTACAATAAAAATTAGACTCTCAAAAAAGTCAGAAAATTTTTTTAGATTTTAAACGACCCCGTTGGCCTTGCTCTCAAACGGAAAAAAGAATTCGGGAAAGAGGGGCATAATCCAGGACATAAGAAAAGTCTTTGTAATTCGAATAACAAAAAAATCCCAAACGGTCGCTCCAGTGAATTTGGAAATAATTACGAGGAAGATGACGAAGGAAGTGACAGGTGAGGGTTGGAGAAGATGGGAAGAACGGATTTAATGAATTTTTCATTAAAAACAAGCATTTCTGAGTAGAAAAAAATTGTTTGTTTTTTTATTTAATAAAGCAAATCCACTTTTTTGTTTTTGCATTAATACTAAACAAAATTTGAATTCTACATATAAGCGATTTGAGAACTGTCATGGTTTATTTAATAAATATTTTGGGCCTTTTTTATGTGATAAACTTTTTGACCTCTTTCTAAAGCTTCATTTTTATATATATTTAGCATGATTGACCTTGAGGAAATTGAAGTTGGGCAAATTGTCACTGATGTGCCGCGACTCCAACCAGCCCCGATTGGAAAACGACCCAAGAAGAATCCACAGGATCCATCTACATCAATGCTGATCCAATTGAACGACGATTCCATTCCCGATCAAAGTCATGGAAAAGCAGACACCAAAAACAATTTCAAAAGAACCAAAACGCCGAGAAATGACGATGGGGAATCTGTGTTATTCCGAGTGGAAAGTCCTTTGGGAATTTTAGACGACGATGAAAAGCTGGAATTGCAACTGGATAATGCCTTAGCACAAAAACAATCGAACCAAGTGACTACAACGGCAAACAATAAGCTGAATTCAGCGGAAATATTTTCATTATTCGATGAGTCCAATATTAGCCATGTTACTGGATTGGGCCGTGAATCACGTGATGATGGGCAAGGATGTTCCACGGTTGAAACTTGTGCAATTCCTCGGCTTCAACCACCGCCCGCATTCAACGCGGCTCCGAGTATATCGAAAAAAGCCGGCACCGATTCTCTTTTTTGTGTAGAAGATGATTTGAATTTTTCCACAATTAATCTCAATAGCGATGTATTCGACACGAATAGTGACGAAAAAGTGACACATTCCGTTGCGAATACACCGTGGACAGCCTCGCAAGCGCCTGAACATTTAATGGAAAATGAAGTGGATTTTCAGTCAATTTCCTCATTTTTGCCTTCAACGTCTACACCACAAACGGCAAAGCCTGTCAAGGTTGGTTTTTGCCTTTTTATTTCACGTATTGAGAACGTTATGAAAATAATACATGACATATAACGATGAAAGTTCGATGAAAGAAATCGAATGTTTGATTAAAAATTGAATCATTTTTATTCGGTTTATCTCAAAATGTTTCAGGATTTGTCAAGTTTTTTGGCCGACGAGCTAGACTCCGCGCTCAATTTTGCTTTCAACAAGAATTCTTCACAGCAAATGTAGATTTCAATTTAATAATATGTTGTTAAAATTTAAAAAAGACAATATTTTATGCATATACATACGTTTTAAGTACGATTAATAAATAATTTATTGATATCAAATTATGAACAGAGCAGTCAAAATAAAATGTATAAAAACTTTTTTTTGCTCTCGTGTTTTTGAAAGTATGTATGTAAAAAATAAAAATAAATGCTAAAAAATCCAAAATAAATTCCCACAAAAAATCTGCAAAAAGTGGGCATTCTCATCGGCCTTGTACGACTTTCCGAAGGGAAGGTAGCGGAGATAAGCGTTGTCGGATTACCGGCAAATCCGTACGCTCCTCAAATCCGCCAAACGACTGAAGCCGATGCGCAGCCCAGGCTGGCTCGTTGCCTCGCCGAGTCTGAAATCTGCTCTTTCGTCCACGCCAACGGTGATTAGCCAAGCCTCGCCGTTGCGTATATCACATCTGGCCATTCAGCTTTCTCAACCTGTGAAGGTTGGTTGTGCGGCTGGCGGTGGCAAATCATTCACGTCGGCATGTAATGACGTCCGCACAAATGTCGGATGAGCGCAGCAAAGCAGAGGGGGGCACCGCCCGCCCTTCAATACTTCAAAGCCATTCAATAACAGAAACCGTCTGTCCGCTCAGTCAATCGCCCTTCCATCTACATCAAACCGTCACTTCTCGATGATCATGTCCACCCGCTGAAAAATAAACAACCACTGCTTATATAACCAACTTTTACAATTTTGCAAATCTGCGATAGGTTTAACAACAACCACACGACGAGAACCTTCCATAATATTTCCTTTCTCACTTCTCTTTTTTCTTTCTTTTGCCGCTTAGTTTTCCTTTTTGCTCCGTTTCGTCTTCTCCATTTTCAGCTTTTTACATTTGGTTAAGATATTTTACAAAAATTTGTACACACACTATATGTGTATGCTAGCCGATTTAATGAATACATTATGTATATATGTATGTATACATATATTCAACATATTGAAGACCTATGTAGTGTGAGATGTGGGTGTTAATAATTACATATGTATATAAACTTTTAAAACTTAACGTACTTATGAATAAGCTTCAACTAGCGTATATGTATGTGCATACATATGTATAAATATACATGTGCATACATATGTAAAAATGTACATACATGTGTATAAAGCACTATGTATAACAGATCTAGATGAATGCCTGATGAAGATTAAATTTCAAGTCCTTCGTAATGCAAAATAAGCTTTTGAGCAAATTTTTATAATAAATAGTTATTCTTGGCTCATTTAAATTGCAAACAATGCATAAAATTATATTTTACGGCGCTATTTGAAACTTCAACGTTCGACAGGACGCAGCTTTTGCGATTCCAAATTGTGTTTTGCGATTAGAAATTTGAACGAGCTTCCTCAAAAGGCGCTGATTTTCGAGAATTTGCTGTCGATCCTTTTCTAATTTCTAAATGAGTAGTGGTTAGAAAATTTGAAAGTAATTTCTCTAAATTTACGTACCCGAAATCCGCCAGTGATAACTGCGGGCCTAGATATGGGTGGCCAGCTAGACGTCGTCCCGACACGAAATTGCGGCGAAAAATGGAGGGGTGCTGCCGGCGGCGTGGAATTTGCGCGATGTTTTCGGGCTATCGCTTTGCTTATTGGCTGCGGTAGAGGATTTGCAAAAGTTTCCACTTTTCGTGATGCATTTCGTATCTAAAATATGCAAAATGTGAATTGTTCAACTAACATTAAAATAATTCTTTTTACTCGTCTTCGATGTTGAATGTAGGACTCGTTCACGACCGTCTCCCTATTGCTCCTCTCCCTGTCTACACTCGACGCCCTCTGCCCAATCAATGACGGGCGTTCTGCTGCTCCTTTTCCGCGCTCCACATTTTTTCTTCCACTTTTGCTTTTGATGCGCTCGAGGCTTTTTGAGCGCGTTTGTGCGTTCGACGCGGCAGTCGTCTTGGGCAGATCAATTTTTTGTCGTCCCTCCGTGGAGGAAACCATTCGTCTCGTCCTTGTGGCGGTCGACGTAGATGAAGTGGACGGTTGCGGCTGTGCCGTGTTTCGCCGTTCTCCAAGTACTGTGCGCTGTAATACATTCGCACCAAATTTTCCGACTTTATTGTCGCGTTGAATAATCGCGGTGGAAGTGATTCTTGACGGTATGGGTGGAATAGTTTTTCCAGTTTTTCCATGCTTTAACAAATTTTCCGACGTTGAAGGCTTCATTACTTGGTTTTCAAATCTTGTTGGTTTAGTAATAACTGCCGCGTCAACATTTTCTTTAAAGCTGACGCCTCTCGACTCATTTTCAAAATAAATAGGCGGCATTTAAGCCTAAATTCGGAATTTTGGAATGCATTTGCATTTATAAAAATTGACGTTGGAGATTTTGACAAAATTTAATGAATCTTTTAAAAAATATTCTTAGATGACATGTGTTTTACAGAAAAAATTATAAATTACCATGCATATTCGCAAAAAATTTGAAAAAATTCTGTAATATGTATTTGTAAGTTGTTTTCCTTGTAGAAACTTCATTTTCAAAACATTTTCAAAACACGTCCACTTCATCTACAATACTCCAAAAACAAAAACGTAATTTCAAATGATGTTATATGTATAATAATACTTAAATAGGTATAATATATATTTCTAACAAAGTTACAAAAATGCAAAGATTAAAAATTTTTATAAATTTTTTAAAGTTTCCGAATAAAAATTTTCTCATAAAAATGGAAGTGTTTTAGTTGACTTTAAATCTAATAGCCAAAAAATGACCACATTATTGGTCGGCGGCTTTTTTTAAACCGGACTTAGAGAGTGAGTGGACTGCAAATGTATGCGAAGGTTTTGAAAGAGAAATGAAGAATGAATTTTCCGCTTAAAATATTTAAATTTTTTTCAAACTTAACAAATTCCGTTATTGCTTCTCCATCGTTACATTCCCGTATTTGCTTAATTTCTATGGCTCGTTGTCTTTTGCTCGCCTCAAATATTTTTTGGCTTTGGGTAGAATTGTATTTTGTGTGCATTTTCTCTCATTTTCAGTATTTCTACTTTTTTTGTTATTTTTTCACGTTAGATTACCTCTTTTTGTGTGTTTCTTTTGCTGGGGTTTTTCACAATACATTTCGATCTCTGACATTCCCGCAAAGTATCAGAAAAGCATCTTTTTATTGTTTTCCATGGCATGCCAGCGCGTTTTGATATTTGGCAGTTTATTTCCGCCCCTTTTACGAAAAATGGCACAAATCTGTTTTTTCTCGTTGCTATAACAACTTTTTTTATTTGCTCTGCATTTTTGCGCTCCTTCTATCGGTCTTTTTTTGACGTAAATTGATTTCGATGCCCAAACTTGGGTAATCTTCAGAGAATACGAGGCAACATTTCCAAGGTGAAGTATCATCGTTATCACCTCTCCATATGAATGAAAATGAAATAAAGTTAATTGCGGCGCGATTAAATGCAAAAAGGACGGATAAATGCTAATTATATTTTAACGAAATCATACCTTTGCATTATTTTCAAAAATAATGTAAAATTACACACTTCGAATTCGGAAAAAAGTAATGAAAATAGTTTTGAAACTGTACGGCTTCATGTTACTAAAAGTGGTTCAATTTTTTCAAGCAGTTCCATTAATCAAAATAAAAGCTGAAAAAATAATCGGAGCAAACAATTACAGAAAAAATATGTAGGGTAAGTAGGAGTGATTGGAAAAAGTTCACAAAAAGCGAAAATATAAGTTCTTGAAAAAAGGCTTTGGCAAAGAGAACTTTTATCAGTTCCCAAAAAAGTTCATAAATTTTTCGACCAATTTTTTTCTCGATTTCTGCCCTGAAAATGTGGCCTGGCCTAGTAGGTAATTTGAGGCGCTGATTCTGATTATGAAAGAATTTTTGACTGACGTACGACGCGTGACTACTGAGAAACGGAATAAAAATTGACGTAAAAGCCTTATTTTGAGCGTAATCAACAGCGGAATTATCTAATTTTGAACATTGCAATTGAATGATTTAACAGAAAAAACAAGAAATAATTGAAAACTATTATAAAATGTTGAAAAGAAGAAAATTAACTGAAAAAAGTTATGTTGCTAAGAACGATTTCTGTTCATGAAAAAAGTTCAGTTTATAAACTTTTTCCAATCAAGAATAAATAGTAACATAAATTAAAAAATATAAGCTAACAATTAAAAAAATTATGCAAAAAATTATTAAAAGATTAAGATTTGGATTGAGTTTATATGCATAAAAGTCAAAATAATGGAAGCAGTTTACATATATGTTTTTGTTTATTTTTGTTAACAAATTATGAATAGCTTCTCTTGGTCTTCGAGTAGTTTTTCAGATTGGCACAAAACGATAGATTTTGATTTTCCTAGTTTTAATACCAATTGGCATTTTTGTATTGTTACTTTTAAGTTTCCTTGAACATAATCGAACATAAAAGTACGCAACGATCACACAAATTTAGTCCGTAATTTTGTGTGTTTTGAATTTTGAAATTTTTATTTTTGAGCAAACAAGAAGTCCTAAAAATTAAACTATTTCAATAATTTTGAACAAAATATGTATGTAGTAGAATATATTAGGTATATGTATATATTCGGAAAAATGGCGTATAATATGTATAACTAACGTCAATCCTCAAAATTGTCGATGTTCTTCCGGCTTCTTCCAATACTGCAAATGTGTTTTGCGTGTATACACACATGTTTTTGTGCGCTAATGAATACGCAAAAAACACAATTCTTTGCACTAATCCGATCTTAATCAGGCGCACGTAGTAAATGCCGCGCGCAAAAAAAAGAAATTTATTTATTTCGAAATGTTTTATAATTCAAATGAGTCCAACACTCCCGCTTCACTTTGGCGAATAAATTAATTTATGTGAGCGCAAAATTCGATGTCAAAAATTGTTATATTATGATAACTTTGCAACTTTAACAACAATATCGCAACGGAAGCTTTCTTCTTATTTTTTATTTTCAAAATTAGTTTATATTTGAAGTTTGCACTTGTTTTTAAACTCAATTAACAATGTACACTGATCCGCAGCCGGACGTTCAAGAAGAAAGTGCCTCAGTCGCGTCCCTATTGCCCACACAAAGCGCGGGCACTCACCATGTCAATTTGCAGGACCGTAGCGGAAAGGTAATAAACACCTCGTATTTAGTCGTATTTCTACATAACCCCCCTCCATAACTCATATATAATTTATGTACGTTCTCTTAATTTTTGACTACTTTCTAAGTACCGAGTATTATAATACATTGAGTTGGGGGGATGCATTGAGTTGGATGGTAATACAGTGATAATACAGTAAGTTGTTCAGTATAAGGGCGAAACTTTTATACATTAAGAAAAAAATTCAACCACTTTGTCATTAAGAAGTACTAGTTACTCCACAAAATTTAGACTCTATTAGTGCACAATTGCGCAAAAGGTTTGACAACCACGGTTGAAGAATTGGCACTTGATGCTAATATTGAGGTTAATTTGGCAGACAACGAAGGCAACACAGCATTACATCACGCCGCACAAGCTGGTGATTATTTATTGGTAAATTATTAATTACAGAAATTATTTTATATAATTAGGTCATACGAGTGTTGTGCAAGTTCTCTTGGAGAGATTTGCTGATTTACAAATTGATCAGCTAAATAAGCTCGGACAGACCGCGCTCATCAAGGCAGCAATTCAGGGCCGTGTGAATTGCGCAAAGCTGTTACTAGACTCTGGTACATCCATTTTTGCATACTTTGATTAGTATTCTGTTTTTTTACAATCATATCTTTACAATCTTTCTGATAGGTGCCGATCCATACTTGCGTGACTACGGCCGTCAATTTTGTGCACTCGAATGGGCGGAGTACGTGGGGCGGACAGAGTGCGCGCACATGATCGCCCACTTTATGCTCGATACCGCTTCTACACGTCCCACCACTAGCGCCAACAACGTGGGTGTTGGCGAGCCAAATATCGTGCAGCGAAATGTGGGTGAACGTCCCAACGGTCGACGGCGAAATGCCACTCAGCAAAGCCATTATCACCGGATATTGCCGATCAAGAAATTTAGCGATACGGCTGGCAACTTCAGACAAGTTTGTATTGAATTTATTTTTTATTTTTAAATGCATTGATTATATTCTACGTGGCTAGGAAAAACTCCAAGTTAAAATGCATACCTTTTTATATTTAAAAAATTGTACATATTATGTTAAAAGTTGAAAACACGTCTATACAGTTTATCAAACCTCATCCATTCTTATGAAAAACTAAAACGTATACTCCAAGGTTTATATTAGATTAAATAAATGATGGATCTAAATCTAAACATAAGAAATGAATGAAATCAATTTAGTCAAACATAAGCTGTGTCAAATTAAGTTTTTTTAATTGACAAAACAAATTGCATTTAGGTGGCGTGTCTTGCAGCGATTCCATTAATTGGTGGCGCAGTGAATGGCGAATTACCGGCGGTTGTGCGGCCGCGCGTTCGTTCAGCGCCACCCATTCCCACGTTTAAAATAACAACGCCCCAACAAAGCTACAATCACCTCAATGCCAACAAGAAGAACAACAACACGCAAGGTAGCGGCCGCGCTGCCAAATTGTCCAAAAATTACGCCACATAACCCGGCCGGGCCCCGCTAATGGCCCCGTTTGGGGGGAATTGCACATGGGGACCAAGAGGTTAGGGGGCCCAATTTAACGAACAACACCGAGACCCCCACCCCACTTTCACTCGGNATATATATATATACAATTAAAAATTGTAGGTTTTTTTATAAATGCATACTTAAATAATAAATTCTTTTATTCGTTCTTTTCTTTCTTTCTCCCACAAAAAATGCGAATAGTAGCAAAACTTTTTTTTACTAAAACACTTTTAATAAATTCATTGATTTTCGAGTGAGCATATTAAAATTATTCTGGCGTTATGCGCCTCAAAACTTGAAAAAAAAATTTAAACTTTAAAAATTATTGGGAAACGAATTTTTCCAAAACTGAAAGAGAAAAATTTAATTATAAAAATAGATTTGCGGAACATTTAGATTGTTTTGTATACGTGTTTTTCTAGGTAATTGTTTTTGTTTTTATTTTAAATACTAAAAATATGTATATATGTATACATATATTTTCAAGTTTTATTATTTCGAGTTTTATGATTTTTTAAATTAAAAACCTCAATTATACAACACTTGAAAATTACACCTTTCGTTGAATATTAAAACAGTGATATAGGAACTGTGTAGTTTAGGAAAATACATGTGTTGAGTTTATATGTGTGTGGTGTGTATGGGTATGTGTATGTATGTGTGTGTATGTGTGAGTGTGTGAAATGTATATTAAAAATACGTGTAAAGAAAGAGAAAAACAAAAATATAAAGAAAGAGGTATGGTACAAAACAGGAAGGTATGGTACAAAAGAGAGATACTATACAAAAATATATTTATACATATAGTCTAAACTCACAAATTATAGATAAACTGCAAAATCAAAAAAAAGGTTGATTATACATGGATAAGTACTCTTATACCTATTTTTAAGGGCAGATAACATACAAGGAACTTTATAAATTTTTTAGAATTAAATTTTATGTAATGGGTTTTTATACCACAAAGTTTTTTTAATATTTATCGCTATTTCATTCTCGTTTGAATTAAGATATTACATCAATGCGTAAAAAAGTTCAAAATTATCTTTAACGCTAAAAAGAACAAAGAAATATACGCAAAGAAACATTTAAAACTCGTGCTATTTTGTTGTAATGGCAAAAACCACTCACAAACCTGCAAATGCAGCTTTAAAAAATATTTTTCAGGTTATTTATTTTCTTTTACGTTCTTTTTTAAGTTTTTTCCCTGTGTTTTATCATCTCAACTCAAATACTATTTTTAATAATGTGGTAAATTAAGTTGATTTTTTCTCACAAATCAATTTTTCTCGCGAAAGACGGGCAAGACGTATTTCCTGCAATTGAAAAAATGAATTTTCAGTAGGGGAAGAAAGGATACCCTTAGAACCTGCGAAGAAAATGAAATGGATATTTCTTAGCAAATTGACATAATGATAATGATATCGCCAAAAAGTGAAATGCGTCAGGCAATAAAAACAACAAAAAAGGTGCGCATTAACAATAACGTTAAAAGTTTACAACAAAAAAAACAACAATCAAACAGATGAAACTTTCATTTTCACAAATAAATTTCCTAAGTTTTTGGTTTAAGCAGTAAAGTATCGTAATAAAGGTATCGTAATAAATATTCTTCAAGTCTAAATAATAACTTCGGGATTACGATAGAATAATTAACCTTAACGATTTTTGCAGCTTCCAAGAGAAAAAATTAATTTAAAAATTTTTAAAGTACAAATCACACATCGTATTTATGTATACATACATATACACGTACTATATACATAGTCAGTCTTCTACATATAATGCAATTATAAAATTATTTTAAAACACTTATATTTAGAAAAAAAGTTAAACAATTTTAAAGAGCAACACTTTAAATATTTAAGAAAATTTTCAGTTAATACTATTCAAAAACACTTTAAGTCAATATATAATTTTACGTGTAAATTTTTTGTGTGTTTCGCTTATTATTCACATTTTAAAATTAAATTAAAGTTTTTTTAACTATTTGCGTGCTCTTTTTATTCTTTTTGTCACCTTTTTAAATCTTTAAAATAGTATGAAGATTTTTTTCTACTGGTCACTTCAAAGCCCGATGTGCTCTTAATACTGCGTCGTTCATCCATTCAGTTAAAGCATTTATTTTTTATTGATGAGCATAAAAATGTGAAACGAAAAGTTCTAATCGCAAACTTATTTAAAATTTTAATGTTTTTTATTAATTTTTCGATTAACTTTAGTTAAATTCAAAAATTATCTAATTTTGAATTACGATATTATTGTCAAATATTTGATTTCTAATATTCCAGAGGTTGATTGATTTATCAACATTTTCATTTCCAGTCTGACATTTAATATGATTAACACATTTTTATTCTTTGTTTCCCACAAAATTCAATATTTGTCGAATAACAACATTTTGTACCTTTTGGCCATAAATCACATAATAATTTATCGAATAGAACACCTTTTTCGTATTTCCTTAAGTATTTATTTTTGTACGTTAATGTTGAATAGCCAAACGAATTTTAGTGTATGAAAAAGGGTTTATCATTTCGAAATGATACAATAATTTGCTCAAAAAACTATTCTAAACTAAGATTATTTTAATATTGGTTTATGAGATATTTTTCTAATTTTAACTCTTCTCGATGATTTCTCCAAATCGTGTTTTTAATATTTATTTTACAAATACTAGATGTGGAAGGGGAAACATATACTGTTAAATTGGAGATTTGAAAAAAATCCGACTTTTTCCGATAAGGTGAAAATTGGCTTCGCATGTGAATAAATTTATCATCATTTTTTGAAAATAATTTCAGCAATCATTTTTGATCCCAAATGAAGAATTTAACGTTCATAATTTATTGTTAGTTATTTATTTCAAAAAATCAGTTTCGTCATTAAGTACGAAATATTTCCTAATTGTACAATTTTATTACGTAACAAATTTATTACGTCTTTTAGGAAAACTTAATCTCGACATAGATGCACTACGCAATTCCGCTGTCCATTTTACAGGCGATTTGTGCAGAAATTATCACAAAAATCTTCAGTTTGTGACATTTTTGCGGTAGGTTTTAACAATAAACTTTTCAACCTAAAATTATAAGCAATGACTTTAACTTGAATTTTTTAACCGGTTTATGTAAAATTCGACCTGCGTAATTGAAAATTTAATTCCCAAAAAAAATAATTCCATAGTTACAAAGTTGGTATATTTTATGGCTTTTGAAAATCCAAACATTTTAAAATTTAGAGGAGAGAAAATGAAGAGTGGGGGAAATTTAAATTTTTTACATATTTTCACTCGTTTTTACAATTTTCCATAAAATAATGAGATTATCCATTCATATCAGCTTTCCTTCAAAATGGAATGATTCTGTGTGATTGTTTAGATGTAAAATTTCAAAAAATAAACGCAGCACATATTTATTTTGCATCATCTACTGATTATCGATTGCACAGATGACGAAGAAGGGTGAATATTTCATTTGTCATAATTTTTTGAAAAAATTGAACCTATCAAAATCTAATACGCATTATCAATTGTCGTACATAAGCAAAAAATAATACATAGATATTTTATTTTTTGTCAAAATTATTAAAATTTGAAGGACATTTGACAACGTTTTTCCGCAAGTGTCGCGAGCGATGTTGTCGGCCTCTTTCGGCAATGGGTCATCGCGTATGGCCGACCACTTCTATGCGGGACTACGAGGAAAATGTGCGTTCCACACGCGAGAGTCTCAGCACCAGCTATGTGGAACACCACCTGACATTGGAGGAGCTGCACGATGTACACCAGGACTCATACATCGATATCGATTTTCCCGAGCGAAGTGATGGCCTCAGCTCAATCGAGGCTAGGTATACAAATGCTTGTAAAATTATATAAAAAGAAAAGGATAAAAATTATGTAAATTGAATATACATATTGGACTTTTTCAAGCTTTTTCGCCTCACTCTCGTAGATGATGAGACGCCATAGTTTAATCATAAACACTTCCGCCTCATCGTCGAG
>SAUE01000418.1:71348-85077 GCA_009724625.1 Deladenus siricidicola | reverse complement strand
CATATTGCCAATTCACTTTTGTAAACAAAGTGAAGTGCGCTTCATGTTCGAAAATGAATTTTTTGTGGAAACACTGAATGGAAGAAAAGGTAGAAGAAAAATCAGTTTGAAAATTTTACATTTCGCCAATTATTTGAATTTGTTATTTTGCATCAAGTTTTTGAGTAAAAACAAGAAATGCACGCCGTCGGCGTCTTTTAATGTTTTGAGTAAATATGTATATGGTGTGGGAAGATTAGGATAGGTCGGGAATACTTTTTTTCAAATCGATATGAGTACTTTCTCTTTTTTGAGCAAAAAATATTAAAATACTTTTTGAATGAAAAGTTAATTGTTTTGAAAAGGTTGGTGCTGATTCAATGTATTTATGAATATACATTTATTATAATTACTATAATCTTTATCTACGCGGATAAACGTGAAATGCGTAATTAAATTTAGAGCTTTGCGGCATACTGTAATTTTGTAACATACGTACGTACACATGGCGATCGCATTTGCAAAACTATTCAAAAAGAAGAATAACAAAGAAAATAACGAACCCTCATCTTTGGTTTGTCTTATTCATAAGCAAATTTCAGTTTTTATGTGCTTGTCCGCGTTAAAAAGAATAGAATTGTTTCATTTCGAAAATAAATGTTTTTGTTTTTTAAACTTCTTCATACATGTAAGATTAGAAAAAAAATTAAAACTTAATGACTGGTATTTCTAGATTCCACATATGTCTGCTTTTATGCGTTTAGGTACGTGGCAAAGCCGGTGGCTCTTCCATGCGATGCAAGGCCACGGACACAGATTCGGTGGCGGGAAGCAGTGTCGCGTCTGGCGTTTACATTGGTGACTACAGTAATAATGGTGACTCCATGCACAACTTGCCCAGAAATCAACGAACAATTAACGCAGGCGTATTTCCAGCAATACCATTTGTGTCCACAGCCCAATCATACAATAAATATAAATCCCCATACTCCGTTGTCACCGAACCAAAAACGAAAAAATCGGTTCGGTCGTGTCCTGGCGGGCCTACATATTCCAGGTATTTTTGCTATACTTCGAACGATATCGTAAAATCATAGCTTTATTTATGTTATTTTAGAAACTCATTATTAATTTTTACTATTATTATTAAAATATATTTCTTAATTTTTTGAAATTATGATGTTTGAAACATATAATTAATTTTTTAGCTCACGCGGTCCATATCAGCACCAGCCACCGCCAAGACATTTCTCTCCGGAATACCGGCACAAACACCGCGGCGATAATCGTTATACGTCAACAATTTTCGAAGTTAGTGGAAGTTACGAGAATTATCCTAACCATTTTCAATCGGCAAGACGAGATGTGCTGGCTTTGGAGGACGATTACAATGCTGATCGGTTTAGTGATGAGCTTAGTGAGAAGGCTGGAATCACAAAGACCCGACGAGCACATCAACATCAACTCAGCAACAGATCACAGTCATCCCATGGACGAAACCAAGAAATGTCGGGATCGCTGCGCGACTCGATCAATACAGCAAGTCACAGACAACAGCAGAGCCGACGGCTGCCCCCAGCCAATGTCAAAGCTTTGTATAACAGCAGCGGCCATAGGGTTTTGCGAAAAAGTGATCAGTCTTCTCAATCTAGGTTGGTACAAATTTATATTTTGAACATTTTTTATTCTAAAATACATGCATAATTTCTTTTTAAAATTTTACATGATTTATTGAAATATAATCAATCTTTTGGAGGAGAAAAAATATCTATGAAGTAAAAGTGTTGTATGAAAATACAGATCTCAACGCCAACACAATACCACATCGGAGTACGGTAGTGCTGATCCCAGTCCTACAAATCACCTACCACCAACCTCCGTGAATTCCATACAGGCTATGGAATATGTTGGCGATAATTCTTTTGAGAATACGGACTATGAGACTGATTCCGACGATGCAATGCCCACAAATATGACAGATGTAAGTGCATTTTACAGTAGTGTCGATTACAGAGAGGGAGGGAGTAATTCATTCTTACCGTATTGATCAGCTTAAATCTAATTTTTGTTTTTCGTAAAATTTTTATTCAGTTAACTGAATGACAATTTTACGAAAAAAAATTGTAGGGAAAATATTTAATTAAAAATATATTTTACGGTTTTGGTAAATTTGCAACATTTTTAGTGGATTTTTCTTCTATTTAGTTTTCAATTGAATGATTGTAGTTATTCGACCAACAGCTGCGTAAAGTGTCAAATGAATGCAATCTCTACAGGGAGAAAGCCAGAAGGTACAAATCCAAATACGCCGAACTTCGTGCCAAATATGAAGAAGCTAACAAGGAATTACTGAAAGAGAAACGAAAAGTAAGTTGAAAAAATTCGTAAGTAATGTTAGTTGAAAAAAACTTTCTGAATAAGCTACCTGAATTATAATTATTATATCTGAAATATAATTATCTGAATTATCATTGTAAAATTATAAAAATCCATCATGTAAAGTTCTAACTTAAACTTATGCAAAACAGAAGTTTATCGCTGTTTTAGAATCAATCGCTGAATGTGGCCTTAATAAACGCAAACAACGAAGTAGGACGGTTTCGCACTTTCATAAATCAACAATTTCACAATGTAAACAATCAATTCCAAGCTCAACAACAACAACAACATACTCGATCCACTCATTCTCAACCAAAAAGTCGGCCTCATTCTCACGTTCCTGCCGGAGAGTGGAAATCCGCAGACGCAAATTCGAATTTGTTCGGCGCCGGCGAGGCGCTGTGTTCGCGGACTGAATTGTTGAATTCCGCTAGCAATGGCGTCACTGAAAATGAAAATGCTCAGGGACCTTTTCATTTAGCCAAGTTACAATGCAGAGAAACAGAGTCTTTAGGCTCTTTTCCACAACAACCACACATTATTAACTCGCTTTTTTCCGAGGTATAACATTAACTCAAATTTTTAAAGAATACTGCAATGAGTTGATATTATTTTAAGGGTGGATGTTTTCAGAAATCTGCCGATTGCCTAACTGCTAATGAAGATGAATTGGACGAACTAAAAACATTTCGCCAGCCGGAGACCGACGAAGACAAGGAGTCCTCGTTAAGTTATAGCGCATTGGAGCAGGCACGCGCCTCATCGGTAATGACCGACCCTCATCTGAAGCGTACTATCAGTTCAAATAGCTATTTCTCACCACCGTTTCAAGAGAAGGCGAAAAGCGGTGGTAGTGAGTTGATGGCCGACGACATTTCTTTCAGGAATTTGGGCGAGGAGTTCCAAAATTTTGATAAAGCCACGCCATTACGAGAGGATGACGATACCATGCAACAAGAAGCGAAATTGATTAGAAATATGGTATTTTTTATGATATTTATGTTGCTTCAAACTACATATTACAAAAATTCGTTTCCTAATTTGCAAACAATGAGTAAATAACGATTATGGGTGGATATTTTTTTAAGATTTTTACAACGATTTTCAAAATTTGAAATTTGATATATGTAATATGTATTTTATTTTTTCTGGCCTTTGCGAAGTGGAAAATAAAAAAATTTTGCGTTTCCGAAAAAATTGAGTAGCTTTGATTACATTCTTCGAAATTTTTAGGAAGAAGAAATAATGCATAATGAATCGCAAAGACCAATCTCAAACATCGAATTAGTACAAAATCAAGATATCATTGCGGGAAATTTCTTAATACCTCAAAATAAAACAGATGATACAGAAAAGTCGGAGCGGAACAACAATGTGGTTGATTTTTCCAATTCTAAAAATCATCTTCCAATGCGTCGCCCACCCATTCCACCACCACGGCGGTCGGCGAACAATTTGGTAAGCGTTGTCCGAAGAAGTTTTTCAGAGACGGATATTTCGAAAGCGTGCTTAATTGATGAGAACATAAATTTCACTACGGATAGTGCGGAATATCATTCGGCCGATACAGAAGATGTTGACATTGGTGATGAAAACTATATATTTGACGATGACTCGAATAGAAATCCAACAAATGCTGCGGATTGCGCTTTATACTCAAGAAAACGGGTGGCATTCCATACTGAAGATAACTTCGCTATGAAGACTTCGCTAACAAGGAAGCGTCTCCCCAAAGACAGATATAGTTCAAAAGTTGGTTTTTTAATATGCAATTTTTTAATCATATGTATGTTTAAATCATATGTAAATATGTACTTATTATAAATAGTTTCATGAATTTCAATCTTTAGACACGCGCAGACTACTCCAGCAGTTATTCATCAGATGACGACGCAATTCGGATATTTTCTAAACAATTGCGTCGTCGTGGTGAACTGGTGCATTTCCGGCCACCTCGAAAGAATATCGTCAATCCTGAGCAAACGTTTGGTGGTCGGATTGGGCCACGTGAACGTCAGGCCATTTCGGAATTTGATTATCTGCAAGAAATCGCAACAGATGTAAGCGGACTAATTTCCAGCCCAGATCCACAGTAGACGTTATTTCTGTTGATTTATTTTTCCATAATTTGTACCAACATGGGATTTTTTATTTATTTCTCCATTTAGTTCGCAATCATTTTTTTAGTTCAAGCTGCTATATTTTTAATTGTTGACATTTTATTTTTTAACCTTTTTTACATAAGGCTACGATATTCAATGTGCCTAAAATGTTTACAAAATCACTTATTAATTGACATTAACAATTTTTCTAAAATAAGCTTTGTTTCTAATTATTTAGCTATATGTATATAAGCATTCTTTGGATCAACCCATTTTTGTAACTTTATTCCATTTATTCAAAAAAATATAAATTTTTAAAGTGCAATTAATTTTTGAACATTTTTAATCGTTTTACAAAATTAATTTGTCATTTGTTTGCATTTATTTATTTCGTAAATTCACTTATTTTATTTTACAATTTTTTATTATTTTTATAGTTTTAAACGTAATAATAAAATATTATTGACAAAATCTTGAATAGAAAAAATTGGTAACGAAGACTTTACTAAAGTGTTTACGTCATTTTTGGTGAATCTGTTATTAAAAAAACTTGCTATTATCGATTTTTGAAAATGCGCTCACCATTTTGTTTTAATAATGTTTTTTTTTACAGATGATTAGCTGAAATGAAGATTTAAAGAACTTTTGCATCGCTTCTTTTTTTGCGCATTATTTTATCAGTGGTGTGCGAAATGATCCGTTGGAATTACAAATTCACACAATATGTTTGGCATATTTTTGGCATCATTTACACTGCCAATTTTTGAAATGATTTTTTTGCAAACTTTTCGGCATTTACATAACATTTAGTCTAACAAATAGCAACTTTGCTTCAGCCAATTCGTCCGCCGTGAACTTAGCATCTTCATTTCACAATTTTGTTGAAAACAAGTTTTAAAACTATTTCAAAACGTATAAGTACAGTGACTCTCTGTGTACTTAAAAAATACATATTTTTAGTTATGTATTGCTTTCACAAAAGCTTTTGTTTGTATTTTTGGAATTTTTTAAATGATTTTCCCAAATGCCGCTCCCGAAAACGTAAAATGTCGAGTATTTATAAATATTTATTACATTTTAGCTAAATATTTTGATTTTTCATTATGGATTCTGCGTCGGAACGGCATCCTTTGAACCTTAATTCTCCTCACTTTGACTCAGAAGCATATATTAGCAATCTTTTACAGAGGAAAGGGTTGGATGAATTGGTAGCAGTGGAAGAAGATATGGTTCAAAACGTACGGCGACTTGATTCTGAAATGCAACAGCTTGTCTACGAGAATTACAACAAATTTTTAACGGCTACGACCACTGTAAGAAACATGCAAACCGCATTCGTCGATATGGATAATGTATGTTTTATTTTATTTCTTCATTTTATTGCATTTTATTTTATTTAAAACAAAACAATTTTCAAAATTGTTTTTTTTTGTTTTTTTCAAAATTGATTTCGATTTGAAAATGCTGCAGTCGGCGTGCTATGTATTTTTTGATTTGAATTTTTGATCCAACCATATGGTTTGGATTCAGCAAAATTACCTGTCAGTTTGCAGGGGATGCAAGGTCTTTCTGATCGAATGAAGAATATATTCAACTTATCGGAATCTTTATCGCAAATGTTCAATAATAATCGAGAAACGGTTAGAAAATTAACCGATAATAGTAAGACTGTACAACGCCTTCAATATTTTGTGAAATTGCCTCAGATTTTGCAGGTATAATATTTAAATTTATTTACTCCATTCCTTATTTTCTATGTACCATTTTTCGTTTAGAATTTTATTGATCAGAAAAACTTGAAAAGAGCGGTAGAAATTTACGTGAATGTTCGTCCCAAATTGGAAAAATATAAAGACACGAGATCAATGTCCGGCATTTATAAAGATTGTAGAATGCTTATGGACGCATTGGAAGCTCAGGTTTAATTCGTTATAGTTATTGAAAGCTTTCTCGATATTTTGTGAATTTGCCTCATATTTTGTGAAATTGTAATGAAAAAAATCTTTTTTCTATTTTTTCTGTCTAATATTTTAAGATTTTTATTAAATGTTAAAAATGTTATAGCTGCGTGATAGTCTCGACTCGAAAATCTTTTCCACAGATGACATCTTAGAGGCTGGTCGACTTCTAAAGCTTTTCGGTATGCCTGAGTCTGAAATTCGTTCTAAACTTCTCGATAATTGGCATCAGCAATTGGCAGATAATTTGCATGCGTTGGAGAGCCAATTTGTTAAGAAGGTTGATGAAGATGAAGGTGTTTCGAGGCGCGAAAATTTATGCGCCGACATTCTGGAGTTTGTGGATAACGGATGCTGCACTTTTCTCACGAATTTGTCGCTCTACATCTCGCTATTTGTGCAGTTATTCAAGAAAGCGGTTTATCTTATGCATACCAATTTTTATAAAAATTTTGTTGTTTATTTAAAATAATTTTTGATTTAGGAAGATAGAGTAGATCTTATGGAAATGGTGGACAAGTTTATGGGTCATTTGAAAAAGATTCTTATTGGGCGGTTTTGTTTTGAACGAAATTCGAGGGAATGTGCACTTTTTGTGAAAGCTTTGGATCGGATATCGAGAAAAATTTCCGTATTTTCAAGAGTATTACCAGGTGTGCTTTGTGCAGTTAACCTTAAAAGACATTTTTTGCTAATTTGTTAATAGTTGAATTGAATTTTAGGTATGGATTTTTCGCGAATGAATGCCGAAATTGTCACAGAGGCGGCGGAACACCAAATCAAAATTTGTCGTGAAAATATTAAGTCAAGTACACACGACTATCTAAATGAGGTTAATTATTTTCTAATTTTCATATTATTTAATATTATATATGCTTTTATTCAGATATTTGAAAATTTTGCTAATGTTTCGAGTCCAACGACGAAAAGTGCAACGGAAATGGAAAAATTACTGAACGATTTAAAAGAATTTAAGCTAACAAGCACTAATAATATGAACCAAAATAAGATCACAGGACTCGGAAATATTAATCAAAAATTGTCATCGATTGTTGCAAAATTGGAACAATCATTTCTAATTTTGGTGAAAACCTGTCTGGCTAATTTGTTGCTTTTTACAGCGAATGATATGAACTTCAATAACGTGGATCCAGGTTTGGAATTAGTAGAATTTTTCAGAAATGATGACAATTTTGCGTGTTATTTAGAGAGATAATATTAAATTTTATTACGAAAATAGTTACAACCGGTATCTTTTCAAATTTAGTTTATTTCGGCGCCGGTGGCACATTTAGTGTAAACGTCTTTAATAACATTGTGGTTGGTTCAATAAATGATTTGGGTGACTTCGCGTTGAATGCAAAACAAAACTTCAACGAATTTATATCTTCCGATGATATTAATTCGATATTTTTCTTGGTATTTTGCACCTTTCTTCACAATTTAAAGTCGAAACACGTCGCTTACCTCATTGATTTGAGTCAGGAACAATTCAAGTAATGTTTCCTATCGAAATAAATGAATTTAAAACAAGCTCATTAAATTTTTAGGCTGGTTGAGTCGAAAGAAAGAAAACAGAAATTATTACCGACGACAAACTTTGATGAATTAACGAAGAAACTGAAATTATGTATGGAAAGTTTGATGCATAATTTTGTGGAAGCGAAGTGTGAGTCGCTAGATGTGGTACTATTTTATCTTCTATTGTTTATTTCTCAAATTTTCGTGATATTTAGATTATTGTTAAATCATTCGAATCTGTTAATTGGTTGGAATGTTCGGAATCCCCTCGTTCTGTGCGCCTCTTTATAAAGCATTTAATGCACTGTATAGAAAGCATTGATGCAAGAATTTGCGTGTTGGTGAGTTACAAATTTTAGATAAAAGAAAAGTTTTTTTAATAATGTTTTCGTTGTTTTTAACAGCTATATGTATATAATATTCATTAGTTATATGTATATAATATTCATTATTTGCAGACCGGTGAGAAGAGCGATGATAATCAAAAAAAAGACTTCTTTAAAGGTTCGTCGGCAAGTTTTTCTACAATGCGACGTGCGGCGAGCGCCGCATCCAGCACTCTTACAAATACCTACGAAACGGCTTCGTTGGGAGGCTCTTCGCTCGGTGGTGGAGGTTTTGAAAAATTGTTCAAAATTGGTTCTCAAAATCGTTTTTTTCTTCTTTTTTTTGTTTTTCTTTTTTTTTCATGTAACATTCTGTTTTTCTCGTGAAACATTTAAAAATATGTTTTAATGTAATTTTTTGTTTTGGATGATTTGAATTTTTTAAGGTGGAGGAGCCATGGGTATAATGGAAAAATTGTGGAGCGATGAACCCGAAGAACAACCTATTAATTTTACATTGGACAAAAGTGGCGGAGGTGGGACGCTACCACAAATTTTTGCGGGCACAGTTTGGTCCTTCGAGTTTCGACACGAAAGTATTATTGGCGCTATAATTCGTGTGTGCTTGTTGCGAATGGCAGAATGTGTGGCGCTGAACAGTTTTTCCGAATTTGGATTACAACAATTACAAGTAAATTTTGCTTTGTATATTGACTATTTGAAAGTAAAAAGATCTCGAGAATAGAATCAATAGATTTTGGACAACTTTTTTTAAATTGGCTAAAGTATTTACCACTTAAATATTTTCTGTAGAAGTCATACTTCGGCAAGGGGGGGGGTCCAATTTTTTTTTGCGCGATGGTCTAAATTTTCAAATGCTCATATCTCGGCTCACAGACGTCGGAGGACAAAACTAAGTGTTTTTGGAACGATCTCGATGCGCTCTTTCTTGTGGGTATAATACTTCTATAAAAATTAAAAAATTTTATTGAAAAAGTCGAACAAAACAAGCGCGAATTCTTTGGAAAAAGAAAAGAAATTTAACGCATTTCCCTTAGATAGCATTTCCCAGTAGATAAAAATTATGCGCCACATTTTTTAAAGATTTTGTATAAATTTTTTTTTGCTTTTTTACGAGCTCCTCAAAAAATTCAATGAAAAAAACCATGACTATGGTAGAAGTATCGAAAAACTTTAAAGTTTTACAGGAAAATTTTTTACTGACACTTCATTTGGAGGTCTTTTTCAAAAAAAAATTCATATCCAATTTTTTCTAGATTGATTGCGCATATCTGAAACATCACTTATGGGAATTGGCAGCGGATGAACAGTCTTTGAATACACTGATCGAACAATGCATTATAGTGGCTGTTTCTCATTGCGCTCAGCCAAAACTTTTGGATCCTACTGTTGTACGAAGTATCTGCGAGGAGAGCTAAGTTTTTACGTAGGATTCATTCTTTCCGTTGCTTTTGTGATATTTTTTAACAACACTTTTATTTTTGTAATTTTTATGTTTTATTTTTTATTCTAATTCCTATGTTCTCATTTTTCAAATTTATTATTGTACATAATTTGTGATTTTATTCCCATAGAATAGGTTATGTTCACTAAAAGGCTCCTAACCACTTCTAATTGGATTGCGTAAATACAGTTTGTGCCAGCTTGACTTTTTATTACTTTTTTTCTACTATTTTTAGAGTTCCATTTTTATAAGAGTTCTATTTTTATAAATTTGCTATCTTAATCTTTTTTAGTATATATAGCTTTCTTTTGGGCTTTATTTGAATCTTCAGTATATTTTTTCGAAGAAGTGCTGCATCATTCGTAAATCTTGTAAGATTTGGTTAACAAGGCAAAAATATTTTGAACAAAAAAATGGAAAAGAAATTTTGCTCAAAAATGCAATTTTCAAATTTGACGACATTTTAAAATGGTTTTCTTGAAACATGTAAAATTGGAAATTTTTTATTTTTAAAACAAATTAATTTATTTCAAAGTTTTTCAGATTTAAATATTTATAGTCTTAAAATTTATATATCCTTAAAATTCTAACAACAAAAATCTCGATGAAACAATTCTACATATATAATATTCATTAATATTTAAAATATAAAGCTGACTGGTACGCGTCGCTGAAAAATTTTTGGCATAAAATATGTATTGCTTAAAAATTTGGCGGCTTCGCAGCTAAATTAACTTTTTTTGGTGGAATCATTTCCTCTTGTAAACGCCACTGACCGACAATAAAATGTAAATGAACCCAAAAATGTGTTCAGGAAGTTAAGGTCGTAATTTTTTAATAACCTTGCTCCTACTCTGGAAAATTCAAAATGCTTTGATTGTAAAACTTTTAGTATTTTACAAGGCTTTATTAATAAGTAGCTATTGTAGAATATTAAGTGAAAATGAATTTTGAATGATTACATTTAAAGATTAAGCGATAAATAATACTTTTCATAATACGTCAAAATGCTCTCTGACGGTCAACATAATCGTTATTGTCATAATCGTTGTGTTTTCGTCGTTCTTACTGCTTTTTTCTCGTCATCATTTCACAGAATTCTGAATAAGATAATTTCAGATTATTCACATGTTATAAAATATGCCATCATGGGATTGACTATCTCTCGTTAATTCATAATATTCCTTACCTTGAAAATTGATTTTTCCGTCATTGTTGATGTCGACATGTTTGTAAATAGCTTTGATTTCTTGATCCGTAAGTTTGTGACCCATTCGTTGAAAGGCTGTCCTCAGTTCCGACCTATACATAATAAATGGATTATTTCAAGTTTTTGTATTCTAATGCTGATTTACAAAATTTTGCTAATTACCTCGTAATATGGCCATCACCATCTACGTCAAGTTCTTCGAAGACTGCCCTAAGGGAAAGTGAGAGCGGATTTGCCCGGGCAATTGTTAAAAATTCTGAAAATTTTAAATCAACTTTTTAATGTCCACTTAACTTCTCAATCAGCATTTGAATAATTCTTTAGTTCTTCTGTATATTATTTTATTTTGGCTCCATAGGAATACAACTTTTGGATCTATACACGTTGTATTTTTTTGTGCAAAGTCTGACAAATTTAGAAACCTTGAAAGTCGATGTTCCCATCTTGGTCGCGATCGGCGGCGCTAAACATAGCATTTAGCTCCTCTTCAGTTGGTGATTGACCCATTTTAACCATTACCGATTTGAGTTCATTACGCTGGATAAAACCGTCACCATTTAAATCGAACTCGTGAAATATACCTCTAAGATCATCTTCTTTAATCTCGCCGACGTCCGTCACCTAAGTATTCTTTTACATTCACGAAAATTGGTCGAATAAAACAAACCTCATCGCCTGCTTTTTGCCCTCCGCCGCCTGATTGATGATTTGCCGATGTGGATTTCGGCTTTTTTGATAGGCATGAGCCCATAAATGTAATATTACGGTAATAATTTACCACAAGATTTAGAAATATTTAGACAGATAAAACGTTTCCCTCAAAATCAATTTTCTATTCGTTAACGTGAATTATTTCAAATACTATATATAATAGAGCATAAAATTTTAACAATTTCGTTAACAGCTCGAAATATATAATATAATTTCGATGCAGTAAATACAAGAAATTCAAATAATTAGAAAATCTTAATTTTTAAATATTGGGTTGTTCGGAAAGTTGTTGCGCGCCTTTTTTTGATGACGAATTCGAAAATCAACTAATAGTCTCTTAATACTATCTTAACAGATTTTTCCAGAAAAACAAAAGCGCAACAACTTTCGAAGAAACAAACATATTTTTATAATCAAAATGGTAATTCTTCTAACGTAAGTCAATTTTAGTAATTTTTTCGTAATAAATATAAACACATTATTAGAATTAAATTATTCGCATAAATTATTTTATTACAACAATTCGATGAAAAGAATTTGCCCTATCACTAAATTTTAGATTATTCATCTTTCAGATTGTCTGAGAATTAATTTTAGGAAAAATTATTAATAATATGGATAAGTGTGGTTTTACACCGTAATCGTTCAAAAAAATTCACAAGCGAAGAAATTAAAAAGCGGGATATTAATCGTACAAAACTGTATATGATAGTTTTTCATAATTTTCGCAAAAAATTACATAAATAAATCGATAAAAAATCCCGCTTTTTAATTTCTGTACTTCAGAATGTTTTTATCAGTAAGTAAATACAAATTCAAAGTTCACAGCACAGCTCAATACATAGAAACACTTCAAAATTGTTTTCAACTTTTTGAATACTCTGACAAAATTTTATATCAATATTTTAATATTTGAGTTGCATTATTGCATGAATTAAGTATTCACATTTCATTCGTAGATATTGATACATATTTAATATTTCAAGTAATAGCAAAATCATAAAATTTGAATTCTTCACTTTTTGTAGGAATTTTGTTTTTGCCGTCGAAACAACGGAAATATATAAGAAAAAATTCGGCTGTATTTTCTGGGGAGATGAAAATTACAGAATTCGATTGATACATTTTTCAAACGCCGCATTTTTCGTCATCGTTTTTTTCTTCTTTCGAGAATGAAAAAATCGTCAACACGCTCACCATCAACAATAATCACACTGATTGACATGTGTATCAAGGGTGTAAAAATTTTCGATTTTCGGTTTTTTAATCAAAAAAGATTTTCGAAGATATTTAAAGTAGCGCATTTTTTCAAAACGAACATTTTTGAGTTTTTCTTTGAGACGTATTTTGGCGTGCACATGTGCTACATTTTTGGTTTAATGAACTTGTTTCGCCATTTTGAACAAAGTATGACATTTTGAAAAAAAATCGAAAATTTTTAAATTTCTGATAAGTATTTAGTTATCAAGGGAAGAACATTACAAATAAAGCTTACAATTAGATATCTTTAACGCCTTACAATTAGATTTGTTTAATCTGTCTTTAAAGTCAACCATACATGGACAGCAGTGTTTTCCCTTTTTTCAAAAAATGAAATTGAACCGACAAAATGAACTTGAAAAAAATTCAAGTCACCAGTTCNTAATTAATTTTATCAATGATCTGAAAAGTAATTTATTTAAAAATTGAACTTCCACCTCTTGCAGACGAGACAATCCATTAATTTCCTCCCTTTCCTCAAGTGACGCCTTAGCGTCATAAAAATTGGGGACGAACTATAAAAGTACCAGTTAAGCCGCGTATTAATTTTTAGAAACATGCAAATTTCAATCCAGAACTTTGTTCCTGGATGCAACGAGTTTCACAAAAGGTGATAAAGGATGGGATTTGCGTCGAAGATTTGCAATAGGGCATCGTAAGCTTTTCATTTACATATTTTTGGGCACTCAGTTTCCCTTTACATGCATGGTTTGTGGTTGTAGATGGGAATCAGTGTTTTCCTTTTTTTTCAAAAAATGAAATTGAACCGACAAAATGAACTTGAAAAAAATTCAAGTCACCAGTTCAAGTTAATTTGA
>SAUE01000418.1:21403-33881 GCA_009724625.1 Deladenus siricidicola | reverse complement strand
GTTTTCGGCCAGATTTTTCAAAGTTGAAGTCTAAAATTCAACTTCATTTTCAACTTGAAGTTGAAGTTGAATTTTAAACTTCAACTTTGAAAAATCTGGCTGAAAACGCAACGAATCAATAAAGTTTTGATGTCAATCGATAGCTCTCGTCATTCCGCTTTCGGGCAGGCCAAGCGCACCACTTTACAGCCACTCACATTCAAATGGCGATCATTCAAATAAAAGTGCGGGAAAAAACGAAGTTCAAAAAATGGAAACACTGATGCATAGCAACACTTCAATTGATGGATAATAAATAAATTGATTTTGTTGTGTTCAACGGCTTAGTTCTATCAAATGTTACCAAAACTCGTTATTTCATGTAACAAGCCAATAAACACGATACCTGTAGTGACGCGCCATAATGCCAAAAGTATTCTTCTAAGACACGATAGTGCGGTATCGCGTACGAGTCCTGCACCAACAAATTCACCGGCTCGAGACCCTCTCGAATTTGCATGCATCCATACACGGCGAACGCCATATAAATGCAGTACCACACCATTGAAATGGATTTAATGGTGGGATGCATCAGAATCGGTCCAAACCTATACGTACATCAACAATAAAATCGATGTTTATTCCCGCTTGATTTACTATGTATATCCAACCCTAGCATCCAACTAACTACAAACACTTCCTTGGACCAACCAATTTTGGAAGAATAGCGCCGCGCCGGATTCCTTCAAAACGTTGTTCTCGCCTTGCGGATCTGAGCAGGTGTGCTCCACCACTTGTGAGCCCAACCAAAACCATCGTAAATATGATGATGAACTTTTTGCAAACTTCTCATCCACTGTGGGCTGGAGACGAATACAATGCAAATTCTCGGCCTCCCATCGCATTGATAGTGCCAAAAGCCCCGAAAAGAACGTCAACTAAATTGAGAATAATTTTACCAGGGTCAATTTTTAAGTACAGTACTAATGTTTATATTTAATAAAATTTTTTATTTAGCTTAATTATAAAAAAGATCAAAATGGTCTGTGATTTTTAGAAACGCAAATTTACGTCGTGACTTATTCAAAACTTGTATTTCACAATGATTTTCAAAAACAACTCCACTCTCCAGTTCCAATTGTGTAGAGTCTGTCTGACCTGGTATACAAAAGTGAATATCACAGCCACGCATGTGTACATGCAAAATATCTGAACGGCCGGAATACTCGTAATACATCCAACGCCAAACGAAAAAGCGTCCGTCAGTGACGTAATGAACATCGAGATTGCCGCATCGCTCATCGCCTCGCCGATACGTCGAGCAACCCGCTCCGTGCGACGCGTGTGGCGCACAGCCGCTATCATCAGGAACATGTTGTCGATTCCGACGGCTGGAATAAATATTAGTCTTTTTTATTCAAAATGATGAATGTTTTATTAAAAAGCTTTAACTGGACAATTTTAACATTGAAGTTACAAAGCTGGATCGCCGAAAATTGCAGTGTATCGTAATAACACTTTTGTAATTCATTAGAAATAATTTTTTGTGAAATAGCCAAACGGGTACCAACCAATTACAAGAAACGGCATTACGCCCACGATATCATTGTAGGGGCAGCCAAGCAGTGTCAACGCGCCGATCGCCGATGCAATGCCCATCGCTGCGTTTATCACACCGAAGACCGCCAGAATTGGCTTAGAAATCACCCAGTCGATGTACCATGTGCCGTCACAAAACGACATGTTGCACACCACAGAGAAAACGATGAGAATTGCAAACGCTAGCACGAAACGCGGAGCCAGCGACTCCGCATTTCGCTTCAGCTCCTCGGCCAGCGTTTGTGAGTGAAAAAAAGTGTACTCGATGAAAGGATCACGCGGGTACTCTTTCATCGCCTTCTCGAACGCCTAGAATAATCGCCGAGTGATATGAAATTTGAAAAATGAAAAATAATATGTATTGGTCGAAGACAATCGAAAACAAAAAATTAACAAAATATTGAATATTTTGTAAGTGTTTACAATTTGAGAAGTTGATAAACGAATTGAATAAAAAATCTTTACCTTCTCCCAAAGACCAGAGATGAAAGATAGTTCTGGCGGATAGAATTGTAAATGATAGACCATGAGCCACGCTTTTGCGCTGGCCAACACCATTGATCCATTTTTGCCGTGGAAAACGCTCACTCCTCCCAGACTGCTGCCGATATAGCCTTGCCTAAACAACATATTATGAAGGTTTTGAATGAATTCCTGATTCTTACACGTTGCCAAATGTAATAGTCGGATAGGTGAGATTGAAGCCATGTTGATAGAGATCGGAGATTAGTTGAACGTGCTTATTGCCCGGACAGCCCTGCGTTCGTCGGCTTAGGCATAAATCCCGAAAGTAGTAGGTGCGATTCTCGTGCTCGACTTTTATGCGATTAATTATATACGCGTCCAGACGATAAATTGCCTCGGAATACCGCTTCTCTAAAATATTACCGCCATCGCGCGAACGTACGGTCAACTGAAAAGAGAACAATCGCTTTTTTTACACTTCATTCCAAGCATGCAAATGTCGTAAACAGGTTACATATATACATTGTTTAGTTACTTGGCACACCACCATACAGTATTCCTGATATACGCTTACAGTGGGATTGCATTATACATATATGCACTTATATAACCGTATATGTATGTGTAAAATTTGCACCTGAACTTCCCTTGATTGCGTGACGGCTCTGCCCGGAATGTAAGAGCCATTAAATAGAGGCCATAGATCATGAATTGACTGCCTTTCCATTTTTGAGAGCGCTTCTTTAGGCGTGAACAAGTAAATGGCATCTGTGATTGGTTCCAAGTAGAGGAAACCGGTGGACAACGCTAACGTAAATAAAACTGGGAAGATAATGAATGGCATCGGATGTTTGCTAATGTAGCAGCCATGTCGATAGAAAAGCAGCGAAAGCGGCCTCTCTATGCAATCGTATGTTGGCATGCGATTGCAGTTCCTTAATCATCGTGCTATCATTTCGACTAATAATAATTAACAAAAACTTAAACATTATCTATGATTACACCAAAAACAATAATATTGAATTCAACAAGATATTTGTTAAAATTATATAAAAACCTATGTAAAAATATTAACAAAATTATTAAAAATTCCAAAAAAGCATAAAAAATATCATTTCCATAAAAAATAATCATTCCTATTCCAATTTTGCTCAAAAAAGAGTTTATTATGAAGTAAATGTGTGAAACTGCTTAATCCAAATTACAGTGGTCACTGGATGAAAATTTATTTTTTCGCATCGAAAATAATATGTAGCCGTGCACTATTTTTTATGTTGAAAGTGGGAGAAACATAAACCACCCCGTAGTAATTTATTCACACAGGAAAGGAGATGTGCGCAACAGAGAAGGTCAAAATCAGCGTCAAGGCAAAATATATGCATCATCATCCACACACTCCTCGAAGGAAATCCCTTCAATTCCTTACAGCTACAACCAGAACTATGTAATACACATACAGTCTGATTATTTTGTGTCTGCGCTCCTTCATTACAGAAATGCGTGAATGCCAGCATGAAGGAAGATAGATGTGAGAACGTGTGAGATCCTCAACTGATTAAGTCAATAGGAGAAAATGACGGGAGTGAGATAGATTGAGGCATAGGTAGGCGAATAAAGTTTACCGCCGAAACTTCGTCGTTTATGAAAGGAAAAGCTTTCGGTGCCAAAGCTAATTTTTAGCCCAAAAATGCTTGACGATCTTTTACGTTTAAATTTTATTAAAAAAAAGCTTTGTAATGTTTTGGAAAACATTTTTAGTTTGAATTGCTCAAAAATTTTGGTTTCTATTTTCGTAGCACTCCTACATAGAACATTCGTTTTTCTCCATGACATACATAAGTGGACAAATTGGCGAGAACTTTGAATTTTTTTAATCTTCGAAAATTTAAGATCAAAAATTTTCGTTTTACAACAGTTACATCCAGTTTCGTGACATTTGCAGCTTCACAAAATCATAAAATATTTTCCGAGGTTTTTTAGAAGACTCAATAAAATATATTCTGCCCCAACTCCAAGATTTTCTAATAAGAAAAAGAAAACCTTTTAAGTTATTTCTTCCATCAATTTTCAAAGCAACCAATACTTTTTTATAATTTTTTTTATTAAAAATCGTTAATTATAAACTAAAAAGAAATCAAATTCCATAAATTTTCGAAAACATTTACAATTTTGTTGCTATGTATATTACGGCCGCAACAATGCACCCTAAACATGAAAATAATTAATAATTCTTAAATCAATTTTCGAGGAGAATGTGGTATAAAAATAACCATAAAAATCATTGTTGTGCCTTACGAATTATTACAGCACAAACGACAACCACCCCAGAATGAACAAAATTCCTCCGATGGGCGTGATCTTGCGCATGCGACTGTCATTCCAAATTCCGTATGCGTAGCACGGTCCACTGAAGCAAATAATTCCAGAGGTGAAAAGCGCTGCGGTGACGATAGGGAATTTGGCCTTATAGGAGAGCAGGAGTCCAATTGTGTGGAGGATGTGCTGTTTGTTCCCGTTCTCCAATGATTTCTTTCGGCGTTCGTCGATAACTTTATCCTCATTTATTACTAAAAAATGTTCCATTAAACTTCGAAAATACATAGTCAAAAAGCGTTTTTTGGAATGCAAGTACGTTTGTTGTTGTACGACCAGTTGTTGATAATTGACACAATTTAGGATTCCGGAGTCGGGTTGGGGTTAAATGAAATTTTTTACCTCCCATTTACTAAAAAGTCGCACAAAAATTTTCTCAAAAAAGGCTAATCTACCATTGCTGAAAACTTAATTAAAGCTCAAAATCGTGCGAATTTTAAAGCGTAAAATATTTAGGCAGAAAACAAGCTTCATTATCCGACATGCCATCATTTTTTATGTAGAGCATCGAATAAGAAAAATAAAGAAGATAATAAAACAAACCATGTGATCCATAAGCGGCAAGAGCAACCGCCGCTGCACCGGAAATTCCCGCAATTCGAATGAGCATTGTACAGGAAGAGCCAGCCCTCAAGCCCCAAATGTCTGACGCTTTGCTTCGAAAGTAAAAATGTGACGAGTCAGTTGACGCGCTTCTCGGCAGAACCGGCGACAACGTCCATCGCAACACCGAATCGACGTTCTGCAAAATACTCTTGAGTGGTTCCATTTGTAATTGCTAAAAATTTGTAAGGAAAATTAATTTCAATAATCGATTTACATAATTTCAAACTTTTCGCTGTAGATATACCATTAAGGAATCAGCCACGTAAAACGTAGATAATACAAATTCATTGATATTTTTATTGTTTGAAATATGCAAATATACAAAACATTCAAATGAAAGAAGATAAAACTCTTCATTTAGTTATAAATTTTCACTCGAAAATATGAAAATCAAAATTTTTGTTTCTGAATAAAAAATGTAGACTAGAAAAATACAATAAATACTAAACTAGCTGATTAATTCAAGACACCATTAAAATATTCCCAAAAAATCAAAGCAATATGTAAACAACCGTAAAAATAGGTAAGTGAAAAATATTATGAAAAATTTAATTTACAAAGAAATAACAACTCCTGAATGTAGTGTTTCCAAGTTTTCACTGAAATTGTAACTGAAGTGCATTTTACTTTATTTAAGGAAGATGTATTCGCAAAATAAAAGACCTCACTTTATTGCGAAGTAAAACTCGTTTTGTTTTGAATTGGCGCAAAAAATAAACTTTTTTCTAACCTTGCAATTTGAGCTCGATTGCATTTGGAAAAATATCAAATAATTTTTCGCGTTAAAAAAACAAATTAGGCAAGTGAGAAACCTCACTTTTCAAATAAAGTAAAGTGGATTTCATGTTCAAGAATTAATTTTTCGTGAAAACACTGCTTAGATGCCAACATCAATCAAACTTTCATGGTCGTTATGCTTGTCAATTTCAGAAAAGTTTTGATCTGCTTGTGAGAGCAATGCATCAAGATTATCGCGCATTGGCGGCTCGGCCGCGAGTTCTATTAAAGACCTAAAAAATTTGAAGCACTTAGAAAAATAAAATTTATGTATTTTTCACTCCAACAAAAAAGACTACTTACCGACATTTTTCCCATTTTCCAAGACTTGCTAGCAGCATAATCGCAAAGGTCTAAAAATGTGTTATTACTAAAAGATGTTCAGCTCTGTACAATTGAAATTGCCGACCTTATACGAAACCTGTTCATTCAATAAATGATCCACGTATCGAAGCAAAATTTCATCAAAATCACATTTCGGATGCATCTGTAAAATATTCCAAAAATACAATCAGCTTTCAAAACATTTCAACCAATATCCAAAATTGGAACCATACATTAAAAACGAAACTAGGTAAAATACCTTTGAATATGCTACACTCTGCACCCAAAGTCCCTGTGAAATTAGATATTTACATGCATCCAGACCTTGATCAATCAAGAAAAGAAGTTGTATTCCATCTAAACAAAAACAATAATGTAGTGAATGAGGTATTCAAAATTACTTTTAATTTTCAAATTAGTATAATAATCCTAATAATCCAAAATTCCACCAATTGATCGTAATAAAATAATTAATCAAAATTTTCAAACAGTTACACATTAAAACAACAAATAAAACCTGAATTTTAAAAAATGAAGATAAGGAATTATTGAAAACGGGAATAAAAACCTGTAATGAAATTGGAGGCAATCAAGTTTGTCGCTGTTAGTTTCACCAAGCACTGGGACTCTTCAGACTGTAGATTTGCCGAAAGAAGACACGCACGCAATGCATTTAATCGAAAGTCTGTAGCAGTAGGTGTTTGCTGGTGCTCACTATTCAGCAAAAAATAAGTCGCCAGTTCATTCTAAACATTATCTATCAAGTATGTTTGACTTTACACACCAAGATAGTAGATAAAACACATTTGGCGTACCTAATTTTAATTTTTTGTATTTTACATTAACTAATCAAATAACTCACCTTCCCAAGAATAATGCATTTCTCGATTCCCTGTTCCAGTTGTTTTTCCGTTTTGCAACAACTTAGCAGCAGCGTAGTTAGCTGTTCTGCTCGTTTCTAAAAAACAAAAGATTGCCAACTACGAAAAAATTTCAATTTATGCACTATTTTACAATTTATAAATCATAAATACCCGGTAAAAATTTGAGCTCCAAAACATTTGAAGATTTGTCGACAAAAGTTTCGAATTTTCATCAGATATTCCACCATTATTTTTTCGTCGCAATGAATGAAAGACCACTTCGCTGAATCGGCCCAACGCCGCTTGTCCGAGGTATTGAAATAAAAATTTTGTTCGAGACGCAAAATTGGTAAACCGCTTAAGCTCGGTCTTAAAACAACGAAAATCTTCCAATTGAAATTTGGAAAATTTGGTTGTGTCGATCGCCTCAGCGGAATGAAGACCGTCTTTCACAGAGTTTGAAATGCAATTTTTCAAACCACCTACGTATTCTTTTTGCAACAAAAGTGGAACATCTAAATTTAAGCTAATTTACTTATCAGGGACATTCTCAAAAATCATTACAATATAAAGCTTCAAACTAAAGATGACAAACCACTTTCAGGAACCGGTAGATTTCGACCACGGTTCTCGTCATAAGCGAACCGAAATATTCCATCCGAGGCTATATAAACCGGCGTCATACCGCACATGTCGACATCAATAATACTGAGACCAGCGTGTTGAAAGGATTGAATCGCTTGAAGACGATCCGTATCCCACAGCACGACGCTCGTCGGATGCTGAACGGCCAAGGTGCTATCACCTGTCAGCCGGGAAAATACACATCTACAAAGACGATTTGTAAACGCCCGCAGAAATATTTACGAAAATAAGGGAAACTGGTTATAACAAAAAATTAGTTTCCGAAGTATTTACTTCAAAACAGGTCCTCGCGTTGAGTGATTGAGTCCCGTTTGTCGACATTGAGAACGCACCAAATCCCAAACACCGAGTCGACCGGCAGAATCGCCAAACGCCAAAATATCATCCTTCCACACCATACACCTTAGTTGAGTGGCGCCCGACTTCCACTAAAAATTAAAATCATTAATCACCTACATTAATAAAAAATAAATCAAGGTCAAAACAAAGTGTAGATTTCAAAAGTGCGATAAACAAATTAAACCTGTGTGCTGACTTCTTTTCCATCGCGGACATGAAGCCCTTTTACAACTACGTGATACAAATGATTATCATTGTCTAGAACAACGAGATTCTCGCGGTAAATATTTGTGTCCGATACAGTTTTAAAGTTGTGATGCTTCCCGGACCATGCCTAAAATTATGCAATTTTTTGAATAAAAGCTCTCTAAAGAACGAACCATATCGACAATTATTGGACATCGTCTAGACATTCGCCTTAATAAACGCATTGAACTTAATTCCCAAATTTCCAAGGGTTCATTCCGAAATGAAATTGCCAAATAGCACTGATAAAACGAAACACGAATAAGTTCGATGGGTGATTCGTCGGCTTCCTGCCGTATTCTCTTTTTTACACCTAAATTTTTTTCCTGCTCTAAATAACCAATTTTTAACACATATGATATCAATTTTTAAATAAAAATTGTAAATCAAAAACAAATATTTTTGATCAAACGAAATCATTTGTTTTAATTACCCGTTCGAATGTCTGTGGCGAACAAGTCATTTCTCACAGTAGACGAAGAACTCAAAGAAGCCGAATATGCAGCAGAAATTAAAATATTATTTCCACCCCATTCCAAACATCTTAAAATAAAATTTTAATAGATCTAAAAGTACGTGCAAAAAAGTATAAAAATAAAATATTACTTTATGGGACACGAATGAATTTGTAGATCACGCTCAATTCGTCCACTAAACATATTGACAAGATGAATTGTGCCCACGCTAGTCGCTATGGCAGCCAGATGAATTTTATTCAAACGGCACGAATCGGCTGGTAGTGCGGAATTCGAATCCAGTGGCCGAATCCGAACTGCAGTGACGCTCGAGCAAAGAGAAGAAATAAGACCATATTGAGATAGCCTAAAATTTCCAAAAATATATATAATATTTACTAATTTATTTTATAAAAATAGTCTAACTCAAAAACGAGCAAAAAATATACCTCAAATCATTATATACATTACTTAAATCGTCCGATAACGTCAAGAAATCTTCTACTGATCGAATCCTGTATGGTTCAACATTGCCGTGATCGTTTCCACGCTAAAAGCATCTACGTTTATTCTTGCCAAATTTTTTTCCTTTTACATTTTTATGTAAAGCAAAAATTTCAGTTAATATATTTAAAAATAATTAAAACTACCAGCTGATGGAAGACTAATTTTCCCGAGTTGAAGAGAAGGGCGACCGTAGATTGGGTAATCGGACAAATTGCAGCGCCCATTAAACGCACACGATTTGACGCGCGCTGAGCTTCGCTAAAACACACCCGCCTGTAAGCCAATTTGGCCTTCATTTTTTCGTCGCAAAATGCGATATTCGCCACCCGAAAGGAAACAAAACCGTTATAGTGTGCAAGAAAATAAGCATCCCTTCGAGAGCACGGTAATATCTACAAATTTAAACTTATTCATTATTAGGCATAAAAAATGGAATTTAAAAAATATTGAAATAAAAATTTAAAAACCTGGCATAAAGGTGCATGAGAATCAATTAAAGCACTATACATGACCTGCCGTGAAGTAACCTCCACACAAATTACCTAAATCAAATGAATAACATGAAGTTGTTGTTAGCAAAAACTACAATAATTGTTAGACAAACCTCGTTAGCAAATAAAGCGAAAACCAAATTTTGGAAAGCCAAGTGATACTGAACTTGAATGAATGAGCTGTCCTTGCCCAACTTATCGTGCTGCCGTAACGAAATCTGTGAAAAATTCGACGATGTTGGTGCTCGATGAACAGTAATACCCCACATGAAAACCAAATGAGAGCCAACAGAAGCAACTAAAATACGGAAAGTTACATATAATATAAGCAATTTATAAAAATATCTACGGGCAATATTGGACGATTCAAACGGATCTATGGTAAATTTGAAAACGTTGACGGAAAATTTGAATTCCCATATTTTTTCGCCTGTGAATCCGTTCCACAAAATCAGAGTATTATTTGAGTGAAGTGCTAATAAAAAGTCGCGATTCGCGTCTTGCCACTCAAACCACTTCATATCTAAATTGTTTAAAAAAATGTGAATTATAAGATATTATTAAATTTATCAAAAGTATTACATAATAAGTCATAAATTATATACATATGTTTTAAAAAAACCAGTGAAAATTAAAAAAACATAGTCAATATGAGGAGACTAATATTAAAAAAATTTTCAGCATTTTTCAATTGATAGGTTTCTTTACATAAAAAATGTCAAACATTATATACCTATGGCTGTGCTATTGGTATTTGAAAAAGAAGAAATGGAAGTGGCCGAGAGTACGTCCCATATATGAATTCGACCGCTAATATCGGAGGAAGCGCACTTCAGTTCCAAATCATCGGCTTTTAAAAAACTTGATGCTGGTCTCCAGCAAACCTATAAATCGTATAACTTCGTATAATGTATGCTATACGAAGTTATTACGCTGGTGCTCACTATTCAGCAAAAAATAAGTCGCCAGTTCATTCTAAACATTATCTATCAAGTATGTTTGACTTTANACGTTCTATTTTTTTTTTGTACACGTGTGGTATCCCAGATGCGTAATTGATGACTGAAATTGATTTCATTGCAACGATTCCCTTATCGTTCCTAAATTCAACGATCAACGATCTTTAGCAGAAACCATTTTTGCAATAATATTGCATCCAAAAAATTTACCATGATATTGCATTCTTGTTACTAGGATGGAGCGAACCGGTAAGGGTCGTGGGCATCCTGGAGTGAGATGAGTGACTAGAGCATTAATAGCAAAAGTTCTAAATTGTTCGCACGAGTAGTAAACAAATTACAGTGAATTTTCAAAAACTTCAACACGCATTTTTTTCTAAAAAAAGACTCTTGGCCAAAATCAAATTTCTTATTTAAAAATTATAGTAAAGACTGTTATTTCCAAAGCAGTTTCCAAATTTTAGCTAAAGTTAAATTTCGACTTTCCCGCGCTTTTTTCTATCGCAGACAGCACTCATATATTTGGGTTTTGAGCATTTTTGATTACACAGATCAACATAATTTTTAATGGGCTATCCGCTGATATATCGATTGCCCTCATTGGTGAGATACTCGAGCAATCCAGAAAAGCAGGGGAAAGTCGAAATTTAACTTTAGCCAAAATTTGGAAACACTGTTCCAAAGCGTTCTTTTTGCAGTAGATTTTTTAAAATTTACTCCAAATTATGAGAGGAATGAGGTGAAAATGTGAGGCATTATCCAAAATGAAACTACTTTCTTTCCTGATTATGATACAATTGATGCAAACATTTTGTTTTGATAACAACATATGTGTATTGAAATACGAGGTACATATATATGTATATACATATGACCAATTTGCATTTTATGTTTTGTTGAATATTATCAATATTGGCAGCCTTCCTTCCTTTTCTAATTGTAAGTACGCTTAATACCTTTTTTGTTATTGATTTTCATGATTATGTTTTTCGTTGTTTAAAAAGGAACATTTTTCTGTTTTTCATTTACAACACACACACATACATACACACACCGTTATCGGATACCTTAATTCGATAACATTACAGCTTCAAGGTCAAGATGACAAGCTTCAAGGTCGAGAATTCCACCAATTCATTTTTAAAATTTTAAAGTTTAATAACTCTCTGTATGGGCTTGATTAAGTTGAATTTGAAGAAAAATTGATTTGTCCAATGATATTCAACAATAATACAACTTGAAAATGCTGATCATATACATACATATCATACTTCGGCAAGGGGGTCCAAATTTTTTTTGCGCGATGGTCTAAATTTCCAAACGCTCATATCTCGGCTCACAGACGTCGGGGGACTAAACTGAGTATGTTTTTGGAACGCTCTCGACGAGCTCTTTCTTTTTTTGGGTATAATACTTCTATAGTTGCGTGATGGTTTTTTGATAAGAAAAACCATCGCGCAAATTCATCGCGCAAAACTATCGCGCATTTTCGTTGCGCGATGGTTTTTCTTATCAAAAAACCATAACGCAACGAAAATGCGCGATAGTTTTGCGCGATGGTTTTACACGATGAATTTGCGCGATCGTTTTTGACTACACTAAAAACCATCGCGCAAATTCATCGCGCATTTTCGTTGCGCGATGGTTTTTTTATTAAGAAAAACCATCGCGCAATGGTTTTTTTATTAAGAAAAACCATCGCGCAATGCCATTGCGCGATGAAAAATTACGCATTTTTCCTTTAATTTGCCCGATTTTTTCCTTTCTTTTTTCCCCTGTCAAAAAATTTTTTTTTACCTTGGTCCCCCCTTTGGTCATTTTTTGGCCTTCGGCCATTTTGCGCGATGGTT